>CAIGRM010052759.1:0-11232 GCA_903798335.1 Fraxinus albicans
TGATTATCATAACTTAAAGTCATTTATAAAGAATAATATAGAAAAATATATTTTATTTTATTAGAGTATAAATAATTCTTGTTGACGATGATTATTATTGTGATTTATAAAGTCCCAAGGCATAAAGTAGAGTACTTTCATTTATTGTCTCAAGACTAAAGGCATGTGGATTCTGTGTATATTTTCCACTAAACATCAAAGCTAAAGGTAAGGAGGGATTGTCGTGTCTCATCCATTTATTGCTTTTGTCCTAATATTTGCATTTTCCACTTTTGATTTTTTTTTTGATAACTGTGGATGTCCGGACCAACTTGCGCGCACCTCGACTAATTCCACGGGGCTATAAAGTTTACGATCGGATACTCATATCAGTGGCCCTGAGGAGACGCCACTTTTGATATTAAGCCCATTGACCTTAACACTTTCATATTTTTAGCTACACGTTCATACTGTACTCTCACTTTTGCTCCACAAAGATCGAGATAAAATGGACGTACCTATATATAAACTATATGTTACGTTCCTATCAATTTGTCTCGTGTACTCTTTTATTTTTTGATCAAATAATGTTATCTATTATCAGTCATGATTACCATTAATCTATGTAGCAATGGACACCCGTCCACTATCACCTAGGCTAACGGGATTGACGGGGCAAAATAAATTTAAAAATAATTGGAGCTTCAAATGTGTTGTACTCATAATTAACAAACTTGCATGCATTTTTAAACTTTACATAGTAGTCCCAAAGTGGAAGTACATTCAAACGAAATCCAACAATTGTGGACCAATTAGGATATCTTAGTACAATAATCTAGAAGATATTGACATAAAGATTGTTGATTTTTCATTAAGATTTTATTCATGCATGCAAAATTCTTGTCGACAATTTGTTTCCTATAAGATAATGGATACGTGTGTGTTGATGTAGACACACACTTACAAATTTCTTGCCTTGTTATGATTCAAAGTATCTTATCCTAAATTACCCTAAAAGCTATGCATTGGGGTCTTTTACTACTAGACTAGAAGAGCTCACCTCACCCCGACAAAAAAAAAATTTTAAAATTGTTCAATTGTTACTAAGAATCAACTTACATCTCTCATAAGATGGATATCCGTCTTAAGTTTGAATCCTGAAAGATATGATATAAAGTCGTGAGAGGTATAGGCATATGTTCTCTCAAAACGAGCAATACATATGAGTTAATGCTTGGACATATGGTCTGGATCATTACATTATTTGAAAAACATCATAATTTGATCTCTTGAGACACCGTATCTTATGGTTCCTTAGACGGGGTGTACCACTATTACTAGATCCACTTGGTTTCTTATTGCAATTGAAACAAACAGTTTAGCATGTATCTGCCTTTTAACTCTCTTCCAAAGTGATTCCAATTAACATTATGTCAATCTCTTTGGTTTCTTGGCAGAGATCTCGTCCAAGATTTCCATGAATTGGAATTAACACTAGCACATTATCTTTATTTGTTGAATAAAGATAATAAATTGTTGAAAGATCAAAGTTGAACATCCAAATCATATAT
Organism: Fraxinus albicans; assembly: GCA_903798335.1. Lineage (NCBI taxonomy): Eukaryota > Viridiplantae > Streptophyta > Magnoliopsida > Lamiales > Oleaceae > Fraxinus > Fraxinus albicans. The sequence goes on from CAIGRM010052759.1 coordinate 1,551, forward strand.
TTATTTGTTGAAAAATGATGCTCGAGTCAATGAGAAATTGGAGTTCATGTCCTCTTGTGGCCATGTAGCACGCATCAAATTTAGATGAAGGAGGTAAAAACCAGTAGGGTTGGTAGTCAATGGAGAGAGCTAAAAGGGCCAAACTAAGNTGGAGTTCATGTCCTCTTGTGGCCATGTAGCACGCATCAAATTTAGATGAAGGAGGTAAAAACCAGTAGGGTTGGTAGTCAATGGAGAGAGCTAAAAGGGCCAAACTAAGTTTAAAATAGAGCATTTTGGTATTAAGCTCCACTTTGGTTTATATAAAAATTAGATTTTTAGTAAATTTTGATAAAAGTTGATAGAATATGTAGTTCAAAAGTGGTGAATCATATTAAATGTGTAGTTAAAATTAATTATGAACTTTGACTTATATTTTAATCAACTTTTTTAATTGACCAAGCATGAACTAAGTTTAAATCAGGCCCCTGTTTGATAGGGCAGGTTTTTCATGGAAGATGGAAAACTTTTTGTCATTTTCTATTTTTTAGAGTGTTTAATAGGAAACATTTTCCAGGTAATTGGTTTTCCATATTTTCTTGGTTTGCCACATTTTCTTGCTTTTTTAGGTAAATCAATACCTACAACTTTGGTGAGAATTGGTTTTCTAGGTAGTTTTTTTTTTTTGCTATGGAAACAAATTATATTTCCAATTGTAACAAATTATATCTCTTTAATAGACAATTTCCATGAAAAATAAAGTCAAACGAATACTAAAATTTCAATATTTTTCAGGTGAAAAATTATATCAATCAAACACAATTAATTGACAATTCTCAGTAAAACAAGTTCTACACAATTCAATTTCATAGAATTCATTTTCTTTACACCCAAATTTCATTCTTGCAATTAAACGGACCCTTAATGCTTTTGTATGTCGAATATAAGTATCTAAATTTTAGGTTGAGTATTTTTTATTGAATTATATCGTTTTTGATTCAAACAATTTGAGAACCATCGAGAGATGATAGATATGTAGTTTGCTCCTGATAACAAGCAACTTAATTTGTGTAAAAGATAAATATATAACCTTTGAAATTGTGTGGTCAATGAATTAATTTTTTTTAGTTTAATGCATTTTTTTATTATTTGTGAATTTACATAGAGATATAAGAAATATTACTTCATATCGCATTGAATAATTTAAGATCACTCCACATTTTACTGGGAATGATTATTGTCATTAACTTGGTGAAAGGTGAGTTCTAGTGTTTTAATCAATTCAATTTTTCCCAAATGATTCATATTATCTTATTTTTTATTGTTATTTATTTAAGTTTAGTTTAAAGACGCTCAAAAATTGATTTGTCAAGTAAAATTAAAATTAGTACAATTTAAACCAATAAGTTAAATTGTCTTCATGAGTGTTGGGTTATTATGCCAAAATAACATATCGATGACAAAAACATCAAAACCAAGCACACACGAAAGCAGTAAAAACATTATCAAATGTTTACCCAGTTCGACGAAACCTAATCTGGACGACTCATAAGTAAAAGTCTGTCACTAGTGCAAGAAAACTATCAAGAAAGAGTACAAGTATGAACAACCCAAGTCAGAAACTTCTTCAACACAAATCTAACAAGATCTCCTCAAATACCATAATCTATATCAAGAACACCAAACCCTCCAACCTAAATATCTACATACCGACCAAAATAACGTGGCCTAAAACACCATAAAGCCAAGAGATTAGATCCCAGTCATTGATGGAGAATAGATGGTTCAGATGCTTCCTCAACTAGCACAATCCAAGTGATGTACACAAGGCCAATTGGGGATTGCCACCTAAGGCCATCCACATCCAACTCAGCAGCACATCAATTACCAGTTTGCCCTTAGTAAAGTGCGGTTTGCAGAAACACATTTTTTACAATCTTCACCTTAGTTCTCAAATCACACTCTCTAGTTGCTTGCTTACACATGACAGTAAATTACCCTACATAATCGCCCAAACACCAACAAAAGATTAACCAGTGTCAATATGGAAGAGAGGTAAACATGATCTGAATTTAGTCACAAGCAGTATTTTAGTGCCCATATCAGATTAATTAACATCAGTATGAATTTTTTCAAGAATAAGATCACCAGATGATACATTTTTCCCTTATGAAATGGTACTTCACCTCAATGTGTTTAGACCTTTCGTGATAAACTGGATTCTTACTCATAAGTAAAGCACTTTGACTATGAGAAAGAATAACAGGTGATTCATGCAAAAAATTCAATTCACTTAAAATTCCTTTTAACATGGGTAAGAGGCAAGTGGATTCGATTCAGCATGACAGTGATTGACGATATTACGAGCTAAACCACACTGATATAGAGCCACTATCTACTGAGCTCGATATGGCATGAGACGATACTTGGTCTCAATTCACTTTATTACTTGTTAACGAAACGTACACTTACGGTAATTTTAATTCGAAACATATTTTCGTGAACACATACGAAAAAATATTTTTTAAAACTTTCTAAAAAACTCAAGATCTAAACAGATCCAGAAAAATACACAAAATATTACCACTCTCAGATATCGAAAATTTCACATCAAGAAGCCTTAAAAGAGGCTCCGATACTAGATTTGTTGGATTATTACGCCAAAATAACATATTGATGACAAAAACATCAAAACCAAGCATGCACGAAAACCGTACAAACATGATAAAATGTTCACCCAGTTCGACCAAGTCTAATCTAGGGAATTCAAAGGTTAAAGTCCATCACTAGTGCAAGAAAACTATTAAGAGAGTACAATTATGAACAACCCAAGTTAGAACACTCATTCGACATAGATCTAACAAGATCTCAACAAATACCATAATAATCTATATCAAGAACACCAAACCCTCCAACCTGAATATCTAGAGATTTACTGGCCAAAATAACATGGCCTAAAACACATAGCAGGTCGACTTTCTTAGGGTTACAACACTAGTTTAACAACAATACGGATTAAGGGTAGAAAATCGATGAAGAAGAAGAAGAATAACCAAAAGACTCATACATGAGAAAGAAAAAGACGAACTCAAGAGAAATATAAACACTCAAAATCATCTCAACTGATAGACTCTCTCCCATCATAAAGCCAAGAGATTAGATCCCGGCTATTGATGGAGAATAGAAAATCTAAATTGCTCCTCAACTAGCACAATCCAAGTGATGTACACAAGGACAATTGGGGCTTGCCAAGCCTTCCACATCAACTAGGCACCGCATCAATTACTAGTTTGCCCTTAGTAAAGTGTGGTTCGCAGAAACACGTTTCTTATAGTGAGAATCATATATATTCAATTTAATCACTTTACTACGTATTCAATAATTGATATTTATACTTACAACCCATAGCATAGTTTAAATTTAGCCTTTTGTATAGATACTAGCCTTTAATTTATGGCAGTACTAGTTAGTAGTTGAATGATACTGCACTAGCTTATAAGAAGTTAAGTGCTTATTAGGTATAGCTTAAAGTTATTAAAAAGTTTATGTAACACAATTCATAATAATTATTAAACAACCTCTAATGTTTAGGCCATTTTCGGCACTGTTTTTCTAAAACTCTTTTTTCTCCAAACGTATTTTCAAAAGTGCATTCTTGAAATAAAATAAAATTTCACGTGGAACCATAATTTTTGTTTTGATCACATATTCTTCGAAAAAGAACATTTCCCACTAAATTTATTCTGAAAAATATACATCAAACACTTTCTGAGGTTACTAGCTTGAAATTATGGGATGTCAACAAAACCAGTCGAAATACATGTCCTTCTAACTTGCTCTCCCTCTATTAAAAGAAAAGAAAAGAAATAGATAAGAATTTTTTTGAAAAAAAATAAGAAAAAGCATTTCTATATTTGACTTATGTTTATAAACTATTTATAAACATTTATGTCATTTTTTATTTACACATTTTGATAACTTAACAATATTATTAAATTTTTAATTACTCATTTCAATTTATTTATAATTTAAATGGTTTATAAACACTTCTCAAATATGTTTTCCTATGTTTATAAACCCTCAAATCAATCTTTTTTCATGCATTTCGATAAAATTCACAGGTAATATTCACTTATTTATCGCTCATTTTTATTTATTTATAATTTGAGCTGTTTATAAATGCTTCTCATTGGCTCGCTATTTAAGTTCATTAAATAAATAAAAATGAGTGAAAATGAATTAATAATACCTATAAATTCATAAAAATGTGAATAAAAAATACAAATTTTTTGGGAACAATTTATAAACCTAGCCAAACGAGTCATCTCAACGAGTCGACTCCTTAAGGACTCATGAATAACTCGTGGCTCACCGCCTTTCTATTTTCTCAATCTCCAGTAGCTAATAAATATCTTCATATAGCCACGCTGTCGATTTAAAACCCTCTTGTCCGCCGCCCCACACCGGGGATTCCCTATTCTGCTATCTATACATAGATTTAACAACATCAGCTCCTTGGAAGATCAAGATTGGAGGTGTATCGAGGTAGGATGAAGATTCAGTGCAACGCTTGTGAGGTAGCGGAGGCGGTTGTACTGTGCTGCGCCGACGAGGCGGCGTTGTGCCGGGATTGTGATCAGAAAGTTCACGCCGCCAACAAGCTCGCAAGAAAGCACCAGAGGGTTCTTCTCACTAACTCCGCCAATGAATTGCCCAAGTGTGACATCTGTCAGGTATGAGCTCGGTACGAGTGTTTTCGTATTTTCTTTAGGATCTGCTTGAGAGGTTTTTTTTTTTATGTTATTAATCCTGCGTTTGATAATTTTTGGATGGCATAGTTTACGAAAAATTTAAAAAAATCCATGCTTGATCAGGGCTGAAGTAATAAAGTAAAAATAATACTAATATAATAAGATAAAAATTAAGTAAAGCTTCCTTATAACTTGAAAATTTAATTATAAGTAAATATTTCACTTTTTAAGTTAAAATTAACTTATATGTAAAACTATTATTTATAATTAACATATCACTTTAAGTAAAAAATTTATTACATGAAAAAAATTATAAATTGAAATTTCACTGGATGATATATATGTAATTTTATTCTTTTACCGATCTTTTAGAATCGCCTAGAGGATTAACTCTGAATCTTGGGTTGAACTTTTGAATTATCGCCACTAAAAATCACTCAAAATTGGACCCCTCATAAACGTTCAAAACTGGTAATTTGAAAAAGCTCCATAAAGGGTACCCTAAAGCTCTCAAGTAGGCCTTAGTTAATTTAGTTAACCGAAAAAGGTTTTCAAGGTTGAGAATTTATATATTTTTTATTTTCAAGGAAAGGTCTTTCAGTTTTTTTCATGTCATTGGATACCATATGTGTGGGCATTCAATTTGAGCTTCACCAGCTTAATCGTGTTCTATTGTGGTAATATTTTTAGACTTAGCCCATAAGTCTAATTTCCCTAATTAAGGATTTGATATTCTGCCTACATTTGTGCAGGAAACATTTGGTTATTTCTTTTGTCTAGAGGATCGAGCTTTACTTTGCAGGAAGTGTGATGTTGCTATACACACAGCAAACCCCTTGGTGTCTGCTCACAAAAGGTTTTTACTTACCGGAGTTAAAGTAGGCCTTGAAGCTGCAGAACCTGGTCCATCTATGTCCTTGGGGAATTCCCACTGTAATGAGAAAACGTCAGAAACAGAGAGACGGACAACCCATGTGTCATCAACGGGTCAGTTTGTCAAAGCTTTGAATGGTGGTGATGGTTTTGCATCATCAAAGTTATCTTCTGCTGGAGGCTCGGCAACTGGAGTTTCGCAATGGCAGTTAGATGATTTTCTTTGTCCTGGTGATTTCAATCAGAACTATAATTTCATGGATAATGGCTCATCCAAGGTATGATTTGAGTTGTAAATTCCATCAATTTATGTTGGTCATCTTCTAATTTTTCGTTGTCCTTTGATTTTATCTTGCAAATATTCCATAAACACAAAGTGCAGGCCTTGGTGTGCACAGTAATCTTCAAATTTCTGAAGATTGTATTTATCCCCACGCCTAACTAAGATTTGGATTTTTATTTTTTTTTGAAACATAAATCAAGCTGTCATCAAAAGATTCGAACTTTCAGTAGAAATAACCCATAAAATAGATTAGCAATCAAATGCTTTAGTCCACTCAGCCATCTCCCACATTGGAAAAATTATTTACTTCATTACACTTGCACATAATGTATGGACTTTTCCATCATTCCATGATATGGGGATATATACAAATCTGGAATTTCCTTTATCTGAAGAAAGGGCCGAACTAGCTACAGAAATAGGAAAATGAAAAGAAACAAATGTCTCAGTGAAACAATTTCAAGATACGGTTGAAGTCCTCTCCCTCCATCCCGCTCCCCTACCAGAAGGGAAAAAATGAAAAGGAAAAAAAGAAAATGCATGCCACCCTTCCCTGTGGATTTGTGCCCATGCACTTGCACGTGTTGTTGAATTTCATACGAAGCTGCATTTACTCCTAAATTCCATGATTTTGATTTTCAGTTCGAGGTAGGTTTGGAAAGTGGAAATATACATTTAGGTCGTGTATATGGTTTGATTTTTAAGTATCACTTCTTCAAGTTAGTGATGGCGCTGGACTGGTTAAGGATTTTGATTGGTGATAATTAGATGGTTTTGTCTAGTGTGGACTTGATTGGGCACTAAATTTTGATGCTGTGGTAGGAAGACCTAGATAATACGCTGAATACAGAGTCAATTTCTTTTGGACAATACCAGTCACGACCATTCAAATTTGAGATATGGAGTTAGTAAAATACTTTTTGAGTTGAAGTAAAGAGTGGAGAATGAACAACCAATAATTGTGACGAATTATTGATATACTGCTGATTTATTGGCATATTCCCTTCTGTGGAACAATATTTTCTATACTAATCAAGTTTTGAAGCAGCATTAAATACTTCAATTGCAAATTGTTTTGTGACTTTGATCTTGAGATGGCAGTAGCGCGGCACCCACATTAATCTGTCTTCTATTTTGATAATCCTATCAGGCAGATAGTGGGAAGCAAGGATCAGATTGCTCCTCAAGTTTTCAACCTGCAGTTGGAGACTTGGATGACGATGAGTGTTTAGGACAGGTGCCAGATGCATTTTTTATGGTGCCACAAGTCCTTTCTCCACCTACATTATCGGGGCTTCACTGGTCTAAAACCTACCAGAACCCACCTGATTCTGCTGTATTTGTGCCTGATATAAGTTCGTCTCCCTTGCGAAACTTCCAACACTATCCTCAACTGCATGGGACTAACTCAAAACGGAGAAGGCAATTCTGATACATGGTCCAAGCTTTTACCCTAGATGTAAGAGGATCACATCACATTACCTGCACAATGGATAAGATACGTGCCGTCCTATTAGCCTAAAGGTCCCATTTTTATCGAGCTTGATTTGTTTGAGCAGTTAGCTGTGGGGGAACATTTACTTCTCTCTTATATGTAGGTTTGTTTTATTAACTAGTGTTCCATTGTCATTTCTCTCGTATGTAGGTTTGTTTAGTTGTGCTAGTTTTCCACCGTCATCAAAACGAAGCAAATGATGTAGTTTTTCTTAATCTTTGATACTTAAAGTTGGATGAAGAGTTACTATATTGTGAATTCTTAATATGCATTTCTAAATTAACCGAATTATCTTTTTCAATTTGCTGTCAACTGAAGAGCATACTGAAGATTATCATCCTATGATGAAAATGTAACCCTTTATTGCTTGTATGGGACGTACTACTCTCGGAACAGAACAGAAGAAAAGTTTGGGGTTTCAAGTTATGGAATTTAGAGACGAAGATATCGATGTCACAGACGTATGCATTTCATTTTCTGTCTGGAAGAGCGTCTCAAATTTGTGCTGATGGAAAACGTGCTGTCTGGAACAGCTTCTCAAATTCGTGTTGACGGAAAACTGAGAATGAGTTGCACATCTGTAGCCTATGCTCTTCCCTTTTCCTTACTGTCAACATTTATAGATTCTTCAGCATTGAAAACCATGATTTCATGGAGTTGCAGCCAGGAGATCCAGTTAGCAGACTAATTTTGTGAACTATGCATGCTTGGAGAACTATTTGCTGCATAAGGGACTGCTAAAATGCTTCCCATAGATATGTTGATGACACAACATCATTGTTGAGTTGCATTCAAGAAATTGAGAAAGTGAAATAAGGAAAACAAAACCCAGAGTCTTAAGACAGAAATTATACATACAAAATGCATGCTCAATTCACTTGCATAGGAATTCATTTTTTTCTCTCATTTTTTATCAACTTTTCCATCATATATTTTATCGACTTTTATCAAAATTTACTGAAAATCTGACTTTTGGGACCCCAACTTTTATCTACTTCTCAACTATATATTTTATCAATATTGATCAAAATCTATTAAAATTCTGATTTTCACAAAAACCAAACGGTGCTAAAACCCATTAGAAACAAGACAATGGGAATGTATGAAAACGGGTAGTTTAAACTTTAATCACTAACCCATTGGAATCCTTCATTCTCTTGGAGGGCAGCACACAATGGAATCCTTCATTAATTTAAGATATTGAGATAAAGTAAAGTGTGGATGGTACAATTTTATCTAAAGGTAAAAATAGCACGAGTTCTTGCTTCCTTTTTCATAGTTTGTAGTAACTTATATGAAAGTTGCTCTCCATGTAATGTATAATTCAGTCAAAATCTTAATTTTAATTATATATTCACTTATTATCGATAGGAGACGTACGCTTACTTCTCTCATTATAATCTTCTTAGACCCAAATAAATTTAATTTCGTTATAAGATGCTTATAATTTAATTTGACGTTTTAACAAGAAAAATGTTTATTGTAAAAGTCACTTAGGCCCTGTTTGCTTTGGCATTATTTTCCGTGGACAATGGAAATTAAATTCTATTTCTACTTTTTTGCACGTTTGATTGACTAAATTTTTCATGGAATTGGTTTTCCACATTTTCTTGGTTTTTGAGGAAAAATTTTTCCCATGGGCTTGGTGGGAAAAACCTTTTTAAGCAACTTTTTTTTTAATTTTTTTGGTAATTGAAACAAATTATATTCTCAATTGTAACAAATTATATCCATTTAATGGACAATTTTCATGTAAAACAAAGTCAAACGAACACCAAAAGATTCAAAATTTCAATATTTTTCAAGTTAAAAATTATACTAATCAAACACAATTAATTGATAATTTCCAATAAAACAAGTTGTAAGTAATTCAGTTTGCTTAGATTCATTTTCTTTCTCCCCAGTTCCATAAACTGCCATTGCAAAAAGAAAAATGCTATTCATCCCCAGTGGGGATGTATCCCCAATTTATGTGGATGTAAATGATTAGTTAAATGATAAATGAAATTAAATGACTTATTTAATTTTACCTATCAATTAACGCCACATAAATTGGAGATGCATCTCTACTGAGGATGAATAGCATTTCCCAAGCAAGAAACAAGTTAAAAGTTCCGAGAATTGCCATAAATGCACCTTATCCTCTGTGTGCTACTATTTTATTCCACTTTGCTCATTTCTGCTTCAGTTTCGCAATTGGAGGGAGAACATAGAGAAAGCAAGAGAGAAGCTTCTCAATGGCCACGGCGGTACAATGCGCCGCTTCATCTTCACTATTGCTAACTGAATCCTCTCAGAAAC
>CAIGRM010052768.1:0-13356 GCA_903798335.1 Fraxinus albicans
CTAAAGAAAAAACATAATAAAAAAAAAAAGTAAAACCTTAGCTACTAAGTTTTCAATTCATAAAATTTGGAAATAAAATTGAATAATTCCTTTTCTTTCTTTAACTTACTTTTTTGTTCGCATACTATCATTATGGAATTAGCCTTCAATTCTTGCTTATAAAACCTTGTTTGATGCTCTTTTTTTTTAGTAATGTTATTCATCCTCAGTGGGGATGAAAACACAGTTTAAGTTGTTTTAAATGATAAGTTAAATGAAATGTGAAATTAAATGACTTATTTAATATCACATATCATTTAATGCCACATTTACGCAACGTAAACTGCATTTTCATCCTCAGTGAGGATGAATAGTATTACTCCTTTTTTTTTTTTGCAAAAAAATACATTTTGAAATACTGATTGATGGAAAATATGTGGATAAAAAATAAAAAATAAAATTTGGATTTGTTATAATATTATTTTATTGAAAAATATGTGATTAAAAAAAAGAGAGAGAAAAATATATTTTTAAAAGAATGTGCATCAAATGACGATTAAATATTTAAAAGTATTTAAGATTCTTTAAATAATGATTAATTTCGTAATATCTATTTGTTCCTTGCGTTGGAAGTATGCAAGAAAATTGAGAGAGAGAGAGAGAAAAGTCAATATACAATTCCCTTCTATTTATGGCAAAAAAAAACGGCTAGTTCCAAAAAGATAAAGATTTGTTCTCAAAAAGAGAAATAAGTAGAATAGAATAATATTTTATTGCCTAATTCCAACCGGCATAAACCTTCATGGCTAAGATTTCATCTTTAGATACCGACAATACCGATGTCAATGCCACGCCACTAAGTAATCATACTCGTTTGGTAAATATTAAAACTCAATTAAAATTGAAAATATAACGTTATTTAATCACAATCGTCTAATAAAAGTCAACAATAACGACTAATTTTTCAATTTTAATCCTATTTTAGAGTGTGTTTGGTAGGAATTTTTAGGGGAAAAATTGATTTTTGAATAGTGATATGATGGGAAATGTGTGGTTGAAAAAGAAGAAAAAAGCATTGATGTGATGGAAAATATTATTTTATTGAAGAATGTGTGGTTGAAAATAATAATTGATTTGAGAATTGATTTGAGAATCAGAAACAAACAGGGCCTAGGTATATGAACATATACCGTACACCCAAAAATGCGTGGTTCAAGGTTTGGGAGATGAGGAACAGAAAGAAGCGATTCCATCTTCTGTTGAGGAGTTTGAAAGTTTATCACGCGAGATGGTGTTCGATTAATCAAATACGCCGCTGATTTTACTGCCTCACCCCAATAATACTTAGGCATATTCATACCAAAGAGTGAAGCCCGAACTATCTCTAGTATTTGCCTATTTTTTCTTTCTGCTAGTCCATTCTGTTATGGAGTATATGTGCAGGAAGTTTGGTGTCGAATCCCCTTTTGACTTAAGAAGGTACTTAAAATGGCATCCACAAATTCTGTACCATTATCAGATTGTAAAGTTCAAATCTGTCTTTGGTATTGAGTCTTAACCATACTATAGAATTCCTGAAAAACCATGCACACATCACTTTTATTTCGAAGGAGAGATACCCACGTCATCCGAGTACATTCATCAATAAAAGTAACAAAATAACGAGCTTTAGAAAAAGACTGAATTTTCGCAGGACCCCATACATCCGAGTGAATCACCATAAAAGGTACCGAACTTTTATTCAAACTTGGCGAATAAGAAATGCGATGACTCTTAGCCAGTTCACAAGTTTCACAATGAAAATCAACATCATCTAAATGAGAAAATAAATGCAGTTTTAATTTTCTAAGGTAACCAAAAGAAAGATGTCCAAGCCTTCGGTGCCACAACCAAACAGTTTCCCTACTCTTATCTTTGCCATTTGTTTGATATGCCTGACTGAGCTTCGACCCCCATTTTTCAGTTAATTCCAAGTAATAGAGTTTGCCCCGTCTAACACCATAACTAAGAATCTTTCGAGTTAGAATGTTCTGGAAGACACAAAAAGATGGCCAAAAAGTTACGGTGCAAGAAAGGCTAGAAGTGATTTTGCTAACAGAGAGAAGATTATATTCAAGAGAAGGAACTACAAGTACAGTATCCAATGTAAGGGTGTCAGATAAAATGACGGATCCCTCCCTAGTAATAGGAGAGGTACTACCGTTGGCTGTAGAAATACCTGACTAAGATGAAGGGGTAAAAGATTATAATTGACTAGGGTCTCTTGCCATGTGATCAGATGCACCTGTATCAATAATCCATATACTATTCTTAGAAGTGACATGGAAAGCATTACTCAGCATACCTGGGTGTACAACATATGCAATATTTGCCATCGGTTGCATTGATTCCTCTACCGTGGATGCTATCGTAGCTTTCCCAGCAGTATTTTTTCGAGGTTTCTTCGTAAAATCCCACCATTCAGGGTAGCCTATGATCTCGTAGCACTTTTGTTTTGAATGGCCAGTTACACCACAATGGGTACAAATCAGCCCTTTAGAAGATTGCTTGACGTTATTCTTTGATGGACCCCCTGGATATCCTTGGCGAGTCCGATTTGCTAACATGGCTGAACTTTCTGAGATTAAATTAGTGCTCCCCATAGTTTGTCTCTGCTGAAATTCCCTTCGAACATAGGCATAAGCACTCTCAAGATCAAGTTTTGGGTCCTTCCGCAAGATTTCTCGACGCACCTGTGTATATTCAGAGTCGAGTCCACTGAGAAAGATATGAACTCGAAATCTAGCCATAGCTGAATGCAATTGGACAATTCCTTCAACTGTTCCCTCCTGAGAAGTGGTTCTATGATCAATATCCTGAAAAATAGCAACAAGTTCATTATAATATGTTGAGAGTGGGCGGCCATTTTGCTTGGTAGAAAAAGATCTCTGTTTCAATTCAAAAAGGCAGGTTTCATCGGATCCATGATAGAATGTTCAAGCCACTGCCTCCCATATTTCCTTCGCCGTGGAAAGGCGAATAAATCGCTGCATTAACGACGGACTCATTGCATCTATAAGCCAGCTCTTGACTCTATGGTTTTCAGTAATCCAATTCTCCAGTTGTGGATCTCCAGGTGCAGGTTTCACTATCTTTCCGGTGAGATACCTGGCCTTGTTACGAGCATCAATCCGCATCTTCATGAGTTGAGACCATAATTGGTAGTTATTCTCATCCAATATGACCCCAGTTGGGAAGGCAGAATTATCTTGTTGAACAAAAATTTGTGGTGCTGGAATTATTGGTTGCGGAGTTGTGGTGGGGATGGTGATTGTGTCTGGATTCATTGCCATGGAGCTAGACCTAGAAGAGAAAGCTTCCTAATTTAAAAGATTACAAGAAGACTACCTAATTTAAAAGATATTTCTGTTATTACATCAATATGGTAAACAATCAAGTGTGATTCCCTGTATACGCCTCATGCCGACACTAAGTTATTTTTGTATAGTAATAATCGTACAAGTTTTTAATAACTATATTAATGATCATTCTGTCAAAAATATTAATGTTAAATTCTGCATTGCATCATTAATAGCTAATATATTATCAAATAAAAGTATTTATTATGCGAAGTCAACAAAAAATGGTTAAAAGAACATGAATTTACCATACAATTTAAGTCAAAATATTTCACCAAAATTTAAACTACATTATGTTTTTTTTCATTTGAATGTATCTACTTTCCAATGCCTAATTTTTCAATTATTTTGGACTTGGTGTAATAAATAATACGGTTGGTGCCATGTTGCCTTGAAAAAAGCCAAATAGTATTTAATGTTAATTTTTTCGACTTAATGACTATTGGTGTAATCTTTAAAAACTTGAATGACATCATGGGTGTGCAACCATAATCGAGATATTCTTCACCCATTCACAAGCTACCACGGGCATAAAAAATGGTCTGAACTCATATGATTATGGGTAACCCAAGTTGAATCTTTTTTTAAGTAGATTGATCTTTTATGATACAGATGATCATTTACAAAGACAACTATAAAGCATATTTAATCAGTTATGTTATTATCTAAACTCTTATCCCAATGTATTAATCTTATTTTAGAAGTTTTGAGGAAAGAAAGTGATTGTTAGAAGTTCAAAGAGAACATATTGAAGAAAATTTTTTATTTTTGATTTTTGATAATCTTACGAAAAGGAGAAAGTTTTCTTTCAAAGGAACAAATCGTCCTTGCACACTTCAATAATTTACATCCTCTATGCCCATGAGGAGCATGGGACTTGAGTTATTTAAAAGCAGGGAATCTGCTCTTTACCAAGTGACGACTTAGTGCATCAATAATTTAAAGATATTGTGTGCACGAGGTGCACGCGACCTCATCTTTTAAAAAACATACTGATATAATCGTACAATAATATAAACTCATACAACAATAATGCAAGTTGACATTGTAGAATAAATCTTTTTTATTATAAAATAACATTATTCTATTAAATTGTGAATTTAGGAACAACAACGTCACAGGGTTCCTAAATTTGCATTTGGTTGTAGTTCTCCATCTAAGTTACACGGCAGTCTATGACGGTACCACCAAGAGTGTTCTTCAAGTGCATAACGGTCCTATGACTCTTGAAAGGGATGTTATGTATCTTGAAAATAATTTTTGGACCAATACCATGCTCTCGCCAAAAACCATATTTATTTTGTAGATTTCCCACTTTTGTTCTCTACACACTATTCCTTTAGGGGTTATGAGTATTTGCAAGTAATTCTAAGGCTCTGTGTGGGTCTTCCAATATAGAGCTGTCACAAAGACCGTTGAAAATAATCATCATTATACAAATTTGGGGGGATTGACCGACTTAAATTTTTGGGTTTGCTAATGTTTTCCATATAAGCATAAATGTCGTCTTGAAATCTTGTGACATAATAGAGGGAAAGTTGTTCCCATGGAGCATCATCCTCTGTGTCTAGCAAAATTTATGGAGGAATTTTCGAGTTGATTTCTACTTAACATGTGAAAAGTGGACATATGCTTCTGATTTTGTGAAATACCTTGCCTTTGGAATGGAAGGAAGTCCTCAAAATTTTAAATAGCAGAGTAAATATTTTGAACACTTGTGCTCAATGAGAAAGTGTATAAAATCATTCGAGAAATTTGCGTGCATATTGGTGACTTTCTAAGATGATGTTGGGCTGATAATTGAATGTAGATAACTAGTACAACACTTTATTCACCTGAAAATTTATGGCAATTGATAATTTTCTGGCAAATACTATAAAAAACATACGAGTTCTTTTGAAAAGGTAGAGGGAGTTTGGTCAGGTTCGATGTTAAACAAGTTAAAGAAAGGATGATCAGGTGAAGCCTTGATCCTCCTAGAGTCTGAACTCCATATTTTCTAATAACTAGGGATTGATATTTAAGTATTGGGTTATTTGCTTTAGAATGAAGGGTTTTGTTCTTTAAGAGGGAGTGTTCTGGAGGAAGGTGAAATCTAATAAAAATATCAAAAATTATCTTCAAGATAGTGAAGATCTCTTTTAAGGCTCACATGACCCTTATGTACTTGAAGAAGATCCTTGGTGGTACAGCCATGTGACTCAAATGGAGAACCAACACTGAAAGCAAATCTAGGATCCTCATAACTTTATTGTTCTTAAATTCTTACTTTAATATAGTAATATGTTGTTTTGTAATAAAGAAGATTCTTTCTACGGTGTCCATTTGTATTATTTCTGTACAAATCTGTATTATTGTACGATCGTGCCAATATGCTTTTTAAAAAGACTAAGTCTTGTGTACCTCGGGTGTGTACATTTAAATTATTGGTCTACTAAGTCTATAACTCTGTAAAAAAAACAAATTCATATCTTTTGAACAAGGCAAGTCTCATACTCTTTGTGGACACATTGGATGTAAATTATTGAAGGACAAGGAAGATTTCTTTCCTTTAAAAGGTGTCTTCCTCCTCCTTGTTAGATTATCATAAATTAGAAATAATAAACCTTCTTCAATATGTTCACTCTGAATTTCTGAACAACAATTGTCTTTCCTCAAAACTACTAAAATAAAATTAATACAATGGAATAAGGGTTTAGATCATAGCAGAACTCATTCAGTATGCTCTGTAGTTCCCTTTGTAAAGGATCTTCTGCATTAGAAAGATCACTTTGTTAAACAAAAGATCCAACTTGGATGAGACATAATCGTAAGAGTCCAGGTCTTATTTTATGCCCGTGATGGCTTGTGTGTGAGCCTCGGTTATGGTTGCATATTTTGTAGGATTTATAGCTTATAAATAGTATACTTAACAAGCACATGATTACATTTCGATTATTATTTACAAGATGAAAAAAATGAGTTCCACTTTACTAATCTTTATACGTTAAGAGGCATTGCTAGCCACATTTCTGTATAAAAAAAAACTTTATTGCATATTCTTTTTCTTTTTCAACTATCTATGATATCTTCCAATATGACAATTTTTAATTCAAATTGAATAAGCCATGCAGTTACCCTGTCCTAATTTTTCAGGCAGGTTTTAAATCGGTGACTGGATTTTAACCTCTTTTAAATTAATAATCAATTTTAGGATTCGTTTCAATTTATTTCCACATTAATAACCCAACGTTGAACTTTTGTTTTGTGATCACTATTTTAGTGAACTAGCAAGTCATAACGTTGAAGCCAAATCGTAAGGAAACCATTTCAACTACAAACTGTTATAGAATCACCAAAAGCCACTCTACAGATTTTACCAGAGATTGAATTTTATGTTCGATGAACACTCGCGAGATTTCTGGGGAAGATGATCATTTCCTTTTTCCTATTTTTGGTTAATTGAGATGCATTTGAATTACAGGAAACAGAGATTTGAGAAAATAAGCAAGGACCTGAAACTGACAAGGATTTTCTCTACACTGGTGGAGGAGATGAAAGCCATTGGCACCACAACAAAGGAAGAATTAAATCAATCGGAGGTGATGGTGCCAGTTGCTCACAATGAAAGAAGTCCGCTGCTCCTCCTTATGGGTGGTGGAATGGGTGCTGGCAAGAGCACCGTCCTCAAAGACATTATGAAAGAGTAATTATTAACAGCCCCTTTCAATTCTGTTAACTGTTGGAGAAACGGGATTTTGGATAGTGATAATTTTGTGGAATTAATTTAATTTGAGTTTGGACAACTGATGTTACTATTAGAGAAGTGGGATTTTATAGATCAATCATCTTATGGAATCAATTGATTTGTTTTAGTGCTTTTTGGATAACTGATCTATACAAATTTTATCGCAAAATGGAATAGTTTAAAGTGTTTGTAATATTGTCCCAATGAAGACTATTGTGTTATTAAGACGAGCAAAATTGAAGCTGGTATCGATAATTTGAAATGAATATGCGATTCGGCAGATCATTCTGGGCAGGAGCCGCAGCGAATGCAGTGTTAGTGGAGGCAGATGCATTCAAAGAGTCGGATGTCATCTATAGAGCTCTTAGCTCCAAGGGTCATCACCAAGACATGCTTCAAACTGCTGAATTGGTATTTTTCTCTTCATTGAATAAATAACTACCCACGTGATTGTTTCGTCTACTTCAAAATTTTACCTTATATATATATATATATATCAAGATGAATTGAATGTAATTTCGAGCCTTACCAACTTGAATGCATCACAAAGAGACCTTCAATTAGGTCAATGCTTAGTGCAATCACAATTCAGTACACATTCACAATGAATTTCTCTCTTCATGAGTTAACAAGTCAATGACTGAAAGACAAGGGAACTAGAGAGTTAAAAAATACAACTCAAGGAAATCACTTGATGCGGCACTGTAGAAGCCAATAGCTTGTGACTTGTGAATGTGTTGCTTATTGGGATGATGATGGTGTAAACACATAAAATGTTGAAAAATTGCTTATTTTAGGTGAAAAAATGGACGACATTCCAAGTCAAAAACTTATTTTAGCTGAAAAATGAATAGTTGTTTGATTTGATTGCAATTATTTTTCTTCTTATTAGAGCTTTCAAAAACAAATATGATTAGGGTTTTCGTTACTAACAGAGAACTGAATTGAATACAAAGTGATTAAAGTTTACGTTTCCAGATTCCTCTTGTTTTTCTACCTCTCTTGTATCTATACCATGCTGCATACTCTGATATGTCATGTATTTGATTTCCCGGAACTGATATTTTCATTAAATAGGTCCACCAATCATCCACTGATGCTGCATCGTCACTGTTGGTAGCCGCACTAAATGAAGGGCGTGATGTGATCATGGACGGAACCCTATCATGGATACCGTTTGTTGAGCAGACAATTTGCATGGCAAGAAATGTACACAAACACCGGTATCGCATGGGAGAGGGTTACCAGGTTGCAGAGGATGGTACTGTCACTGAAAATTACTGGGAGCAGATTGAAGGAGAAGAGGGAGAAGAAGCTAAGATCAGAAAACCATATAAGATAGAATTGGTTGGAGTTTTCTGTGATGCCTATCTGGCTGTTGTTAGAGGTGTCAGGTAATATCCAAAATTCAAGTAGACGTTTAATGGTTTCTCAGCATTTCAATTTTTTATATCAAAAATAGTCTTATAAGGCCAATTGAATGCTCTGGATGTTGTTAGCATCTTTTAGTCTTTCATCTAATAATATTTCTGTTTATTTCTCGCATTTATCAGTTTTCTATTTTTCCTTTATAAATCGCTGCAGAAGAGCAATCCAAATGGGTAGGGCAGTGAGGGTAAAGTCACAGTTGAAGTCCCACAAAAGATTTGCAAGTGCATTTCCAAGATACTGTCAACTTGTTGATAATGCAAGGCTATATTGCACAAATGCTCCTGGAGGTCCTCCAATGGTAAACAGTTTCTGTGTACATAATTTACTTTCCTTTCTCAGATTTTCACTTGTTGCGACAGTATTTCAACATCTCATTTTATTCTAGATCATTGCATATGAGCTTTCATTTAAAGGTTCACTTATTAAATTTAAACAAAGTGATTCATTTTATGAACACAAGGGGAAAACAGAGATTTTTTTCTTCCGTTATTTTGCTATATACTAGCCTATTTTGGACATTTTCCTTCTTTAAAACTCGTAGCACTCTTATGATCCTCTTTTTGTTTAGAGGAAAATTCAAACTAAAATGTAATGCATGTTGCTAAACTTGCATCACTGTAATTCAATATACTTTGTATGACGGTTGTGTTGAAATTAATTTATTACAGTTGATAGCATGGAAAGATGGAAACAGTAAGCTATTAGTTGATCCGGATGAAATGAAATGTTTTGCTTCAGTAAGCAATTTGAATGACGAAGCAGAAACCATATATGAACTCTATAGAGAGTCAGACTATATAACTCAGCCGGGTTCTGTTTGGAAAGATATAGTTTTGTTGCCAGAAAGGGGAAGTCTTCAGCTGGAGCTGAAAACTGCCATTCAAAGAATCGAAGTTCATATTTCTTAGATGGGGGATTTTCAGTCTTAAAAAATACTGGTGATGTTATCAACAATCCTTTTGTTTACTTTTATGTTATTTATGTAATTATATTGGGTTCACAACTTTTGTGTGACATCATGTAGTGTTCCATTACATGATTATTATATATAATTATAATATTTGTCCTTATATTTAACTCTTAATTCATAAATTTGATTTTGTCACGACTAATTATATTTTTGCATAGGGATGCACCTCGGACACCTTACATGATCATCGTGCCTATAAAGTAAATTATAAGATAAATCCACCTATAAAGTAAAGTATAGATATATACCAAAATCGTTATCTATTCATTCATATCAAAAATAGCATGGAGTCAAAATATACTACTTAACCTTATGTTATTTGGGGTTAGGCACACAAGGAACTATGCTTATTTCTTTTATTTTGATAACATTTTATGATCAAGTTTATGCTTGTTGGACCCCGAAGTCCGACCTAATTCAAAATGTGCGTATTATGAGTACTTAGCTCGTATAAAATTCAGATCGGATCACTAATGTCATCTCGTACCTATGACTGCCATAATTCTAACGAGAAGCCATTTTTCCCTATAAATAGAGAGATGGTCCCCTCCAAAAGGGGCGAGCCTTAACCTCACAACTTCAATAAAAACACTACTATTTCCACTCCTCCTATAAGGAGAACGCTTGCATTTAAAGGTCACCATTAGTGAAAAAACGTTTTTCTACTTTAAGGTTCGCTCGAAAATTTTTCCAACCAATTTCGACGTCAATAGTTTGGCGCTAGAAGGAAGACCTTATTTCCCTATAAAATACATGACAAAATACCGCAATGAGCCACAGTTAGGCATCAGGGAATCAATTCCAAACACATCCTAATAAATCCCATGCCCACAAGATTTTCGGAGGAGAGATGTTCAAACTGAAGCTAGTAATCCTCAAATAACGATCATGAGAGAAGCCACTGAAAGGTTGACAAACATAGTCAACAGATTGGAACAAAACCAAGCTTATGATCCCTCGCCCTAAACGAGGTTGAATCCCCAACTAGGAAAAGAACCGACGACCTCCTACCAGGAGAGCCCTCCACTTTTCGTGAGAAAAATATTCCAAAAGCCGAACGACGAGGTCAGAAGTCCTTCCCTAACAATAGGACCAGTCCCCAGAAAAGGTAATAGTGTGTTTGGCAAATTAGGGTCTCAGCACTCATTAACGCCTCGAAGCGAATATGTTGAGCTTAGTCTGAAACGCCCATTGGAGCAGGTGGAACCTGAAATGAGTGCCATAAAGAAGTGCATTACTGATCTGGAAGCTGAAAACAAAGGAATTGCGGAAGAATACCTCACTAAATGCCACTCCCCCTTTGTGGAAGACATTCTTGTTGAACCTTTACTTGAAAAATTGAATATGCCATAGTTACTGGGTACGAGGGGGAGGGAGATCCCCTTAGTCACTTATACAAGTACACTTCGTGGATTGAACTGCAGGAAGCATGAAACGCCATCATGTGCTACACTTTCCCATTAATGTTGGGAGACAAAGCTCAAAGGTGTTTCTGGAGGTTGCATTAAAGGTCCATAAGAAACTAGAACGACCTAGCCACTTCATCCTAGCTCAGTTTATGGCTCATGTAATTGACACGGTGGCTCTGACTCCAAAATCAAGGCTCAACTCCAAAAGATGGGCCAAATACGCATAACCATCATTATTAAGTAATCTTCTAGCATCAATAGCAAATATCACACAAGATAGTAAAATTTTGCGCTGTCCAGTGAATATAACTTCAGGCTGTCTTAGTTGTTTAAACATGACCTGCTTTCGAAAACAATCAACTGAAGCTCGATTTGCAGCTAAAAAGTCCATATCCAAAATAACATCAAAATCATGGAAGCCAAGAGGTATTAAATTTGCTTTCATCTTGCACTCATTTACCTTTATTCTACAATTTCGATATATTGCTAACAGTGATTCACCTACTGGTGTACTCATTACCAAACAACTGCCTAAAGATTTCGGCTTTTGATTCGCATGTACAGCAAGTGCAAATGAAATAAAAGAATGAGTCTGCTACCAGTGATTCACCTACCAGCGTAAAGGTTCTGGCTTTTGATGCGCATATAGAGCAAGTGCAAATGAAATAAAAGAATGTGTAGCTCCAGGCTCGATTAAAATACGAGCATCTTTATCAAAAAATAGATAACATACCCATGATAACATCCAGTGACTCTTCTGTTGCTTGCTGAGTCATAGCATAAACCTTTCCTTGGTTCTTTGGTCGTCCGGCTTGACCTTTCAGTTGAGTACCGCTACCACTTGCAATATTAGACTGGACCACACTGCTTGCACCTGCTCTATTAATCAAAGTGTCTCCTTGGGTTTGACTTGGTCTCATACCTCCAATACTCCGTTAGGAAAATACTCTCTGCATATGCCACCCTCCTGTGGTAAAAGAGGACAAATTCTTCTAATGTGTCCACCTTGGCATCAATTATAGCATACACCAACCCCTTTAAAATTTAAACACTCGCCAAGGTGAGGTCTTCCACATAACTGGCAATAAGGAAATCAGTTCTGCTAGAACTCTCACCCTGTCTGGAAGTAAATATTCTTTGAGAAGAAACTTGAAAAAATCCCTACCTTTTTTATTTTGGTATGTTCTCCCTTAATTATAATTTGATAGCGCAAGCCATCATTTCTATCAATTTTCATACTCTTTCTCAATAAAGAATTGTGAAATAATGAATATACCCACATCTTTAATACACTTCCTTTTATCTATTTTTGGTTCAATCTTCAATGAATCTATCTAGCCTGTTGTGACCCTTGTAAATTGGTCTTGTTACAGTAATTTTAGGCCTAAATAATGGATGTAATTAGGGTGTCAACGAGTCGAGTTGAGTTGAGCCGAAACTTTTTGCTCAGGCTCGACTCAAGTAAAAATACTTCGAGCTTTTTTTTGTTCGAGTCGAGCAAAAGTTTGGTAAAAAAATTTAGGCTTGACCCGAACTTTCGGCTAGGGCCTTAGCAAGCCGAGCAAACCCTAATCCTGCCCGATTTTTTTTTTTTAATTCGTGACAAATCTAAAATTTTTTAAAGAATTTAAAATTTGTGCAATTTATACGTATTATAAATAATAACTAAATATTAACATATAAAAAAATTAGAGCTAAAATAAACAGAAAAAATAAAAAAATGGCATGCAAGTTTTTTTTAAGGTTCACGAGGGCTTTTTTCGGGCCGAGCTGAGCCCAATTTGCCATCCCTAGTTGTGATTGTGAGTTTGTACAGAGTTTAGGGTTCTTGAACTGT
The DNA here is from genome assembly GCA_903798335.1 of Fraxinus albicans. Taxonomy (NCBI): domain Eukaryota; kingdom Viridiplantae; phylum Streptophyta; class Magnoliopsida; order Lamiales; family Oleaceae; genus Fraxinus; species Fraxinus albicans. Next base: position 12,752 of record CAIGRM010052768.1, read on the forward strand.
TTGTGGGTTAATGTTGAGTTCATCGGGATTTCTGTGGTTCTTGGACAAAATCAATTTCTTATTTCATTTATGTATAATATTTTCTGAGGAAGGCTATTGTTGCACATAGTGAAAGTCCTTACCTCTGAATCCCCAGATTAGCAATTGCTGAACTGAGTGAACAAATCATGTGCTATTTTTTGTGTTTCTTGCTTGATGTTTATTTTTAAAGTCCATTATTAATTCGATTTTAGTAAAGAAATCCAAACAAAAATCGTATCAAAGCCTCTAGGATTTCTAGGCACGTTTTTTGAAACCGAAAAAAGGGAGTTTTCTTTCCAGTCAATAAGATTGTCATTATTGATTGAGCACTTGGCGAGGCAGGAGTATTCTTTGTGAGTAAAAACTATTGTGGATATGTTTAGATCTTTAATCGATCTACATAGACACTAGATATCTGAATGTCTTGTAACTAAAGTGTGAGATCGAAGGTGGTATGCAAGTAATCTAATCTCTTAGCTGCTTGAGTTGAGCTCGTGGCTTTTGATAAGGGTTATGCAGTAATATACTGTTTTTCAACGGTATTTGGTGAAAATATTCCAATTTTAGTATGTTAATTCTTTATG
>CAIGRM010052793.1:0-30735 GCA_903798335.1 Fraxinus albicans
ACTTTAGTTTAAAACAATCAACCAATCATTCATCAATTGTCTAGATAAAATAGAAGTTGCATAATTATAATACTTAGTGGAATTAAATTACAATCCCCGTGGATTCGACATCCTAACTTTCATACTATATTACAAAACTTGACACCGTACACTTGCGGCATAAATTCATGTTGTAGAAAACGCGTGACAATATATTACGCCATTCCTGCATATGACCCATCTATTTATTGAGAGACATACAGTTCTCAAGGCAGCTCTTTGATGCATTACTATGTCGGCTGCTTAAGCCAGTCAATATCACTTTCCACTTTGATCTAGGGCATAACTTGGTAGCTAGATTCTCTTTATTTACGTTTCCTTCATTACGGATTGGAGTGCATGGCGAAGAAGCAGCGATGGCCCATATTTTGAAAATAAAAGGCTATTGAATGAATAATTTTCAGGACAAACGACTGTAATTTTCCCACAGTTAGAAAATGCATTCAGGACATGTGACCACATGTTGGACAAATTGATGCTGGCTTGGTTCTTGTCTTTGAGAGTGTATTGAGGTGTCGACACAAGATGACATCGATTGATATCTTTCATTTGGATGTTATGGATGATATTGGTGCATTCAACAACAATCCATGGGAACATAAATGTTATGAGGATACATTATGCGTCTTCAGGAGGGGGTACTTGATTCCCAACGCAAATAAGCTCGAGCATAAGTATAATGCATATGGTTTGCCATTGGCATTAAAGGTAAATGTTTAACATAATGAACGTTAATTTTTTATTAAATTTATATATAATAATTATAAGCATTGCATATATGTGTATATGAGGCTGTCCCCACCTGGTTTGCAGGTGGGTGAGTAGAAACGAGACACCCTGCCCTCAGATGTATCATTGGCTAGCACATGATAAGTCAATGCTAAACAATTATTAACTCTCCTCGACGAGCCTGGGTGAGTATTATACATTTGTGATTTATATTGTATGTCCTTTCAAAATCTCAATATATGATTATTAACTCGTTGAAATACCAATATGTCAGCTTGAAGTTTTCACTGAGTTGACAACATTGATGGAGGAGAAGGGCCAGAGTTATGTGCGTGAATTATTTATTCTGCCTGCTCAAGACTATCTGAGGCCTGAGTTCGTCCAGGATCGAGATAGGGTATGTTAATTTCCAATATAATTTGTTGATTGCCATTTTGTGTTGTAATATTTTAATTAAGTTATTAATTTGTAATGTTTTTATTTGTGTAGGAGCGTCGTCCAGTAGATTGACCATCATTTCCATTGAGGAGATTACTTTCACCGAGGATATCTTCTTTTTCCACATCCAAACACCTCCTTCGTGGATCTCCTGTACCTAGTCATAGTACCTTCACCGATAATTTTTTTGTACGTCTGACTGAAGTTCTCAGAGATGAGGTAGAGTTGCTACGAAGGAAGATATGGACCAGTGATGGGAGGTGAGAGGTGAAGTAGTAGAGTTACGACATGATATCAGAACGCTACGAGCCAATTTAGGAGACCTTTATAATGAGGCTACAGTGCTATAAGGCGATGTAGTGGGCCAACGAGGGAATAATGGAGAGATGGTGGTCTTCCAGAAGAAGAGGGTGGTAGAGGTACTGAATGAAAGGGTCACTTAGGGTATAATGATTCGTAGTGAACATAAGATGCTACATTTGAGTCATTTTTTTATCTGTGGAGATAGAGGTCACAGTGTTGAAGTGGGTGTCCCAACAGAGTTCCAGATGGAGTGTGTGATAGAGGATTGTACGGTACTTGGGATGGAGGGGATGGCAATGCCTGGAATGGAAGGTGTGGCCCCTATGGTGGCAGAGCTGGTGACCATTGGGATGATAGAAGATGTGACGATGCCCAAGATGAAGGGTGTGATAGAGGATCTTACAGTGCCCCGGACGGAGGGGTGATGGAGTCGGTGACTATCAGGGTGGCGAAGGATGTGACGAAGCCGATGATGTCAGAGTGGCGGAGGAGGAGAGGATGTCATTTTGTGTCGGAGGGGACGCTGGAGGTAACGAAGGGTACAAAGCGTGCTATTGACGTGCCAAAGTTGTTGGTCTACAAAAGGTCGAGATTGTAGTCACAGTACATCGTTTTCCCTTCATGGCTAAAATGAAGAGAATGACGTTCATGGACTGGACGTTCCCGAATCTCTTCCGCGAAGTTGACCTTTTTAGACAAAAAGCATTCGATGAATGGTTCAAATCCCTTAAGCCTAGATAAGTATTTTATGCGTTTACTAAACTTCACTAACTTATCTATACTTTTTGCAATATTTTTTCTTTTTCTTTTTCAGAGATAGCTACACGATAGAGGAGAAGACGATACTGAATGCTAGAAAGTGGTTTGAAAATGTAACAACGAGTCAGCTCAACTCGCCGACAATGAAAGTGTAATTTCATTGTTATTTATTATGTTTATATAATTGGTTGTTGATTTAATTAAATGACTCTCTCTCTCTCTCTCTCTCTCTCTCTTTTATTGGCGTTTCTTGTTATAGCATATCGACATGGCTATGGAATTGTTGTGCGATCGGACTCGAAGACACCTGAGATTATTTGACATTCCTGGCCGAGTCATCCTGAGTACCGGGTTTGCACGTGCTATTGACATTGAGCATAACACGCTCCTATTCCAAGGGATTGGGTGCATGGTGCCTAAGTACATGCTCTAGTGGGTTACAGGGTTGGAGCGCTATGGAAAACCATGGACAGATTGTACACATATGTATACTCCAGTGATCGCGAGCTCACACTGCTTTGAAGTTGAGATCGTATTCGCTGAGTCTACTATATATGTATATGACTACGACAGGGTTAGCTGGAGCGAATACTGGAGTCGATGGATGTGATCGTTCCCATGACAGCTAAACATGCGACATTCGAGTGCACGACAAGTAGCCATTGTGCAGGACATAACGATGAATTTATAATTTTTTTTTAACTTGAAAACTTAGTTTTTAGCTATATGTTGAACTAACATATTATTATTTACTTGCGGGGGGTGATTGTGTCATATTCGCAATTAAGTATACTAAATTTTTCAATATTGGACGTAAGGTTGATACAATCAATGGATAGATAGGTGGAGCTGGAAATTAGCATGCAATTTATATGAATACAATTATGATCCCCAGTATATTGTATATTATTTTATTAAAAAATGTAAATATTGTTTATTCAAATGTAACTCGTGTTTTAATGCAATTGGATATCTAATTCTGAGTATATTTAACTGTATAAGCAATTGCAAGTTTAAAAATTGAACGGAAGATTATTCGAACGTGAAATGACAATAAACAAAGTATGGAAATCTAATTGCAACTTTCTAATAATTGATTCGAAACATAAAACAGTGATCGAAGATCAAATAGACTCAATTGGAAGAAATTGCAAGTTTAAAAATCAAATGAAAGATCATTCAAATATGAAATGGTGGGAAAAAAGGGTTCAGGCTGGTCGGGTCGTCTGTTAACAGTCGGCCCCAGCAATCTGGGTCGGTTCCTACTATTTAGAGCTCGCTTAGATGAATGGGCCGTCTCAAGTCATCCGGGCCGACTTTTTGAGCGAATTTTGGTCTTCGATCACCGTTTTATGTTCCAAATTGAGCATATTTGATCTTTTCATACAATTTTTAAACTACCAATTCGCCCGCTAATCCTATATTTGCATTACGAAATAGAATTTAAAAAAATAATAATAAGGGCAAAAAAGTCTTTTGGTTGGGTTGCCTATTCTTCGTGACTAGACGGCTGGGACGACCTTTTTACAATCGAGCATGAATCTGTCTGATGTAGATGAATTTTTTTCTTCTTTTTGCTTAAAAAATTATAGATTTGTTTAAAAACTGTAAAAGAATTATTTACCTATGTCGAAATAAGATTTAACAATTAAAACTCTATATTAATTTAATGAAAACGAAATTAAATATACGTAATTATACTTACCGATTCGAAATGATAGCTATAGGCAATATTTTCATATTGAGCGTTTGATAAATTTATGAAATTTTAAGGTTGAAGTAAATGAAAAATGAAATAGATTTTATTTGTGTTGGAGTAAACAGATAAATTAGATGACTTGATTTTGAAATTTTAAGTGAGAAGTCTTTGATTTTTTTTTATAACTTAAAGGGTATTATTATCTTTTTTTTTTTTTTTTAAAAAAAATCATATTTTTGTAATTGTATAACACATTTAAGGGTATTTTTGTCTTTTAATTATCAAAAAAAGTAGGCTGGAACTACAAGGGTAAATTTGGTATTAAAAGATATTTTTACACATTATTAATTTAATTTAAAATAATTATATTCACACGAAAACTATAAAAATTATTCAACATTCGCTCATTTTCGCTTATGTTCCCAATTTTTTACCGTCAATTTTTTTTATTATTACACATTTTGTTCTTCATGACAGTTTTCATATTAAAAAAATTATGCCTCTTGTATTTTTAAATAATTAAAATACAAATACAAAATACAAAAGTTTAACGTAATACTGATCCAAGATTTTTATCTTGTTACTCGAATTTGAATAAATTGTCTCAAAGATGGCCAATCTTTTTCTTTAGTCAACCATGGAGCTCTCGAAGGAGTTGGAGATCTACTGTCCAATTTTTTTTGTCTAATTTATTGTCTATCCAATTAATTATTGACATGTCATTTTAAATTATCACGTCATTAATTGGTAGGTTAATGGTGAAATTAATGAGGATAAATTTGATATGACATGTTAATTTAAAAATAATATATCAATAATTAATTGGGTAGACAGCAAATTAAACAGTAGATTTCAACTCCTCCCAAAGGGGGTTTTCAGCTTTTGTTGGAACTTCTCCAGCCTTAGAGAGGGTTTTGAAGGAGAAAATCACATTGAAGTCATTTTTAAGAAATGAAACATCGATGCAACGTCTCTAGAAAATTATGTACACTTATCATGTTGCTACTAACTAATAAATTTGAATCAACTGTGTATATTCTCTTTGACATTATTGTTGACATTTTCTCCATGAATCAAAATCTGGTCAATGATGTGATAAGATATTGTAGAAATGAATGGCTATGATAATTAATATGTATTATATTCATCCCTATACTTTTTTCAAACTACCCACTCAAATTAGAACATATTTTTACTTTTACTTTTTCTCCTACTTTTTATATAATTTAGTTCTTTATATTTTTTTCTTTAATTTCCTCTATTATTAACCGGATATATTAATCTTTTACATACAAGTTTAATATTTTAAAGGAAAATTAGGCAGCAACATGTACTAAAACTACTAATACAATAAAAATGAATAATTAAGTATAAATTAATTTTTTGAATTTTGTTTTAAGTGTATAATTTTCATGTGAGTTAAGAGAGAGATTAAAAATTTAATTTTGATAAAAAGTAAAAGAGAGGAACATAGTAAAAATAAGATTCGATGTTAGTGACACGTAATTTGAATTCTAAGCCATATGTTTGACAACCATTAAAATGAGTATTTTTTTAAAATGAGTTTTGGAATAGTGAGTTTTTTGGAGAATCTGGTTTAAAAGTAGAAAAATATGGATTTACGTGCAAAATATTTTATTGTGAAATGTGACTGAAAATGAATTCGAGAAAAAGAATGAGTTTTGTTTTAATGGTTGTCAAATATAAGCTAATTTTAAAAGCAGAAGGTGACATTAAATAATAAAGTCAATAAAATGTGACATTAAATAATAAGGTCAATAAAGTGAGTTTCCACATTCCATCGTTCTTATCATTTCACCACACATCACATATTTTATCTTATCTCATGATCCCACTTAATACATATATAGAATATGACACAATTGATCACACATCACATATTTTTTTTTTTCCCTGAACAAGTGGTACACACTACATATTATACATCAGAAAGCATAAAAAAGTTTACAAGAAGCAATTTTAAATCCTATTTCAAGGCCATTGTCACGGCTGCTTTTCATCGACATGGCTGGAAAGGTAACCTACGAAAGCTCTCCGGAAGTGAGGCGGCGCCGCTCTAACCCAACTTTTGCCACCATTGATGCTCTCTGTCAAATAGGATTTAACTTCTTGACTTGTAAGACTGTGTGACCAATTCACTCTCTTAGAGGTGATTGAACCAGGTCCATAACACTTGTACTCTCTATAATATGAAGTCCTACAAATCAAATAATACAGGAAAATAATTTCTACTTTTTTTTAACACATGAAAATATACATTTCATATTGTCTTTTGCTGTTTAGTAACCTTAAATTTTAGACGAGCTGATTCAACATTTTAAAAAAGAATTTGAAAAAAATTTATGTATCAAGATTTTGATGAAATGAAATTACCTTTGCTTCGAGGTGTTACCCCAATCATCCCAGCCTTGAGGCAATACAACATTTGACATGTAAGTTAGGGCGAAAACGACTCGAGAATAGGCACCCCATGGCCTTCCAAGTAGAGCACTTTTTAAGCCACTTATTTTGCAGTTTACAAATGTGAATCCAGTTTTCTCGTTAGGAGACTGCCTGTGCTGCGCAGTTATGGCCCCATTTCCTTCAGAAAGAGAATGCAAATGGCACTTCTGCATGTAAATACACACTTTCAACCTTTTACAAAACGCTAATGTTTTACGAACATATCAAGGTTGAATTGCTCTTCAATAATAATAGAAAAGGCGACCAAAACTTGGTTATCGTATGGTTTCAAATTCAGTTGACCAATTGATTGAGTTCTGTTCTGAATTTTTATAACGTAAGCCTCTGTTTGAGGCTCATTATTTTGGGCAAAAGAATGAGAATTCCAGCCGTTGGAGTCAAAGTTGGGCCCCACACAATACTTGAAAAGCCAACAATTTTCAGATGATTTGATGGTTAACGGTTATAATTCTCATTATTTTGGGCAAATAATTTGCCCCAAACAGGGACTAAATTTTTGTTTTTTCGTGTCAAATCAGCTAGAGAGCAATGTCCATAAGTTCTATTAGAACCCCAATTTCTGAATATACAAGTGAAAGAAAATAAATAAAAATTGTACCTCGAAGAGAGAGGCTGCATTTCCACAAATGAAATCAGTGTCCCCTTGGATGTAACAATTGTAATAGTAATGCCTCCCTCTGTCATCAAGTAGCGTGTCTTGATGGGACAAGATTCTACACCCAAAGAATGCTGCCCTATCTGCTGACACCCTCAATGCCACTGCTTTTGCCCCACTCCCATATGTATTCTGAAAACAAATCACTTTCACCTCACATATTACTTATCTACTGAAATGACAATTACATTTAGCTACACTTATTTCATTTATAATTCAATTTTGGTCTCTACCCAAATCACGTCGAGACGCTATATAAAGAACGCCGTAAAAATTATTACAGTTTACTTTTCTAAATTCAATATTTAGCCGTCTTTGGTATAAATTTTAATTTAAGTCAAAGTCAACAATCAATTTTATCTACACATTTTATCAATTTTTATCAAAATCTACTAAAAATCTGATTTTAAAGATCACTCGTTAATGAATCCTAGTTTTAGTTGAGGTCCACAAAATAACAAATGCTGCAAAAAAGCCACAACAAAGTGCATTTTCTAAGGAAAATATTTTTTTTTTCTAGATCTTTCAAACATGTATAATTTTTGAAACTATTAAACATGCTGTATTAGAAGTTTGCAGTGCACACTAACTACAATACAACTTGTGTTATGATTTCTAAGATAAAGAAACGTGAATTTTTACTTTTGTTGTGATCGGTTGATCTTGTCAAATACCATATAAAACTCGGTGGAGGCCCAGAAAATAAAGACAAGATGTGTAGGAGCAACCGAGCGAGATATCCAACTACGAGAAGAAGGAATATAATTGAATAAAGAACTCAAGAACAAAATCTTAGTAAGTTTCATTTTTTACCTGAATTGTGAGGTGACAGGCCATAAAATCAGAAGCCAAAACTGTGAAAGTTGGAGACTCAAAAATTTCCCCCGACTCATGCCATGTTATTATAACTCCGCCAGCATGTTTTGAGCCACTGAGTGTGATGAAGGGCTTGTCTACAGGAACAACAATTTTTTCTTCATAAACACCTGGATTGATCAAAACAAATACATTTTCTGAATTATTCGATGGAACTGCATCGATGGCATCTTGAATTTTCCGATAATCGCCCTTCCCGGAGCGGTCGACTTTTATACGAATGGCTGTAGACAGATAAAATAGGAAAAATAATGCAAGATATCCATAAATCGCCATATTTACCAGCAGCCTCAAAACATAAACAACAAGTCTGCTAGCCTTGACAAAAAAATATAAGGTAAGTTTGTAAATGTTTGATTAATTAATTACTACTGACCATGATATTGAAAGAGAAGCAGAGGGCAGAGAGGTATGTAGGTGATTAAAACCTACGTAAGAAATGTTTGAAAAACCGCTGTTTTATTTCGAAAAGCCATAATTGGAGGCATTTAAGGAAATACGTGTTGCATCACGTTTAATTACAGTTACGCTGCAGGTTTATAACTGGTGGTTGAAGAAAATATGGTCATTGTGAATTGTAAGTTGTAATATATAAAGAAAAGAGTTACATTGTTCAGTTTCACTGGCATTTAGTATCCCTCAAAGTAATAATGAGGTCACTATCATATAGTCCAATAAAATTATAATACATTTTTATGTATAAACAATGTGACAGTGACCCAATGCCACATAGATGGTTGATAAGCTCCAATGAAATTGAATAACATTATTTTAAGGAAAATGGTTGACTAAGGATATGTCTGGTACGATGTTTACTAACAGGGATGTTAAACGGGGTAAATGAATGGTAGAAAAGTGATTAATACTTGTAAGTCCTACAAAATGTGTAGACGACAAAAAGTGTTTTTTGACTAAGATGTTTGTAAATACCTAAGAGTAGGTATTCAAATGTAAGTTTTAAAATGTTAAGTTCAATTTTTTTTATTTAAATATAAGTAAAGTTTGAAACTAAATGATTTTCAAGCGCCACAATTTGTCTTTTGCACCCCATCTTAATTGTACTTAGGGTGGGTCTGAATGTGAGCATGGGATCTGTGTGAAAGGAAAAAAATTCTAGGCAATTCAATTGCCTAGAACTTATTTGTATATAAATTATTAATTAAATGGGTTTGATTGACTTAGTTTTCAATCTAAAAAATTATTATACTTGTTCATTTTTTATTGGTGGACAAATGAGAGAGATGAGATAGATAAGAGAGAGAAAGAGATGGTGAATTCCCTATAAAATAAAATCACACTCCCCCCTAAAAAAATATTTTTCTTAATTTTGAGGAAAATATGAGCACGTGACAAAAATTAGAAAAATGTTTTCCATGGAAACAAATGTTAATCAAACTGCACAAAAGTAGGAATTTAGGTGAAAATAAAATAATTTTTCATGATAAATATTGACAATCAAATGCATTCTTAATGTTTTCTCATTGTAGCACTTATTTCTTTAATTTTCTTCTGTTGAATTCTTATTGTCGGCATTTCGTTAATAACAATATCTTGTCCTTGATAATGGATTCTATCAAAATATTGTTTACATGATTTGAAATGAAAAATATTTTATCGCCTTTTTGTATTTATTATTTTTTAAAGAGATTGGTAAAAAAAATTGCTATGCCCCCTCTTAACAAACCTTGTGGATGGAAATATTATCAGGAATAAGATGCGTTAATTAATGGAATGTCGAGAATATGAACGTTGTGGAAAAATGTAGGAGCACGAGTACTACAATAAGAAAAAATTGAGGACCCTAAATACAATTGATATGTGGTGTAACAAATAAAAATTGTGTATGTAAAAAAATGGAAACCATGGTGTGAATAAATTACCCATAATCTTTTATTTAAGAAGTTAGGAATAAATAAGAAACTTATTTTATTTTAATAATTAGAAATCCCTGACAAAGATGGGTACGAGGAGAGTTGTCGCACCTTATTTCCATCCCCATACATGCCTAGCGAGTATCTCCACGCCAAGTCACCATTGGCCCAATACGCTAAGCCCCTATTTGATTATGATTAAAATCTAATTTTAATCATAAATTAAAGTCAACAATTAATTTTAATCACACATGTTATGAGATTCACAACTTTTCAATCACACATTTTCTTAAATTTTATCAAAATCGATTACTTTTAATTTATATCAAATAGGGGCTAATATATAGGTCCAAGCAAGTGGGGACCCGCTAACTATCATGCCAAGGTATGTGCCTAAAGAGCAAAAGGTCATCATTTCACTTTTTTGTCAAAGAAAAATAGGAAATTTGCAAATGATACTTGCATTCCATCCTCTTAAAACTTCGGACATCAATTCTTGAAGTTAAAAGAAAAAAAGTGATTAATTCATATTTTCTCAAAAATAAAAATTGGGTTTCATTGTTTTCTTAACAGCTTAAAATATATATGAAGTTATAGAATAAGGGTGCGTTTGATTGGAAAATTTTTCATGAAAAATGACATTTTCCCACTAAAATTCCAACTTTTAGAGTGTTTGATTACCATTTTTTTCCATGAAAAATATTTTTTAACTTTCAAAAATATGCCTAATTTTCCTTGTTTTTGAGGAAAATATTTTCTTTATGGGATGTAAGTTTTTATTTTCCTCAAAACAAGGAAAACATTTTCTTCTCTATGAAATATTTTTCATGCCAATCAAACACACCTCAATTGTATTTTCATTTTCTGTTATCGTAATTCTTAAATATAGGAGACCCAAAAAACTTCGTGTTCTCTTCGAAATATGTCACTATTGGAAATATTTTGAACAAATTCCTAAATTCAAAGCTAGCTTTTTTCTTTAGTTATTGACTAGAACAATTAGAGGGGATTCAAAAAAATTTGTGCCTTCGGCAAAATTATCAAATGGGTCTATTTCGAAAACAGTAATAATAAAGTTAATGGAGCAAATAACCATTGGCGAAAGATATATTCATGATTGCCAACGTTATGACGGTTGGTGATTACTGACAGTGATAACGTTGGTGATCACTGGCATATCATCGTCAATTATTATGAAGGTAATGTAACATGTTAGTGGTGTTGTCAAAAATCAACGATGGTTCTTCAGTCACTGACGAGAAGTCATCAATGTTCACCAACGATATTGTAGACCCAAAACTTAGATAATATTGTTAAAGCTACCTATCAAGTTTCCTGTCGAAATTATGACAAGATTTCGTCCCTCCTTTTTTGGTGTGTTTAGGAGACAAATTTATAGAAAGAAGAAAGGTAAAGTTGTCGACGTTTATTTTGAACAAAGGTTGCCCATCGTTTGGATATTGTTTGAATATTTAAGAGGGCCGACCTTGATTTTGCCTTGATTTAAGGGGGGGTTTTTTAGAGAGTGAAAGTTTGGATCTTAAATTTTCTACCTTTTTTAGCTGTAGAAATGACCTTATTTACACAAAAAAAAAATAATAAAAAAAAAAATTACGGGTCTTTTGATAATTTTTGTGGACGGACTATGTTGAAAATTAAAATTAAGTCCAATTTTCAAGATTCTCGTTGAGGATTGTGCTTTAATGACATTTATCATGCAATTAATTATGTCAATGTGGTTTTATTGGACTGAAGTTTATGTCATAGTGATTGTGTTAGAGTTCGCACTGAAACGATGTCTATGTCCGAGACAGAGCCGAGATATTTAAGATAGTTAATATCATTGTTGGGATGATGCTTCCAATTTTCTTTTAGTTTGAGGGTCAATGTTCCTTTGATAAGAAGAGCCTCGGTGGTCGGGGTGATTTTTGGTTCGACACACTTTAGATGTCAATGTACTGATATTCATTTTGAAATGCATGGGTATGCAATGGGAGCTTTTATGTTGTTGACGTGAAGCCGATGTAGTTAATAGTTATTTCAACATGTAACATGTAAGTATTGATAATTCAAATTAAAGTCAATATATGTTGGTGACTCAGACAAAATTATCGACAATTATATTGCTGGTTTTCACTAACATACCTTTGTTATCGCTTACTAACGAAAAAAGATATGTTGTATTGTTACCATGAATCACCCATATGTTTTCGCATCGACAAAAAGCCATCAATGTCACCCACAAAATTTTATTCTTTTTATTTATTTATGTTTTATAAGATGTTGACAATAAATAAATATTTTTCTTCTTCTCTTATGGCTAGTTTGTGACCCGTACAATGCACAGATTGTGTTATTTTGAAAGTTTTGTTAGCGTCTTGAATGCTAAGAATTGATGGGAGCTTGTATTACAAAATTTTAATAAACACATTTGTGTAAAAGAAATAAAAATTTGGTTCTATAAATGATTCAATTTGGAGACCTGTAAGCAAATCTGAAAAGCAACCAATAGGTGTTCGATCTAGCCTTGCAGCCATTGATGTAGCCAAAGTCACACAGATAGTCACAGCTATAACTCTTGCTAGTAATATAAAACCTGTGTCCAATCACATAACAAAATGTCAATGAATATATTTGACTGAAGCAAAGGAAAACATTATTAGTTGACTGACCATTCTTGAAGTATTTACTGAACTGCAAATCCTAAGACTTGGAGGTAATAAATTAACTAGTTTCGTTAATTTGCATGAAAGGATCACAGAGATCAAGTACCTACAAAAACAGTTCTCACATAAGCAAAATTTTATATTAAAGGTGCCATGAACAAACAACAATATGGTATCAGAGGAATGTGCGAAATGATAAATAATACTACATATATGGCAATGGAATAAAAGAAACTCATTGATCAACTACCTACAAAATTAGTTTCTACTCGTTTTTATTCTTTAGTCTTATCGTACTAAACCTATCAAGAGTTCAATGGATATTGTATAGATACAAAACTTACTCAGAAAGGACATGTAAAATGGCAGCACCACTTACACCCATATAGCATACAAATATAAGAATTAGATCCAAAATTATGTTTTCCGAATCTCTTGCAACTATTATCACAATCTGGAATCCAGACAACCTCAAGTGAAGCAAGGAATGAAAAATTGCATTTGCTAAGTCAGATGGAAAACCATCATGTTATCTGGGCCTAATGTATCTTCATTCTTCACATTTGGAAGTTTTCATTCTCCACATTAGGATAAACTTCTTGTAACGTAAAATTGCAATTTGCATTTAATGAAAAATTCAAGATAAAAGAAAAGTGAAAATCCACACAATAATAAGCTAAAACTTAACCTAAAATTGTAAAAAAGTTCTAGCTTGGTCATCTACTTTGCCTTCACTCATTACAAATGTTTTGAACGTCAAAGTAATACAAAAGTAGTAGAAAAAATTATTCGAAGAATCGAAAAATAGAGGTTTGAAAGAGCAAAGAGAAACCTTTATATTTGTCGACAAGTAAAATTTTGCACGCCTCCTATAAATTCATCAAACACCAACACTTCAATCAAAGTTTCATAAATATCGCATTCTTTCCATATCAAGCAATTCAAAATTAATGAAAACAAATCTAGAATCCACAAAGACACCAAAGAAAAAAAAAATTCTGAAAGCAAAACTAAGTTAAAACTTTTACTGGAAGCGAAATGTGTTGAATGTACATTTTTTATAGCCTATGAAACACATATGAGCTCTTTTACGGTCGTTCAAAGTAATCTATTGAGTGAAAACATAATTTTCTTCTAAGAGATAGTGTGAAGAATATTTATCAACAAGTAGATTTACGGGATAAGCATAAGAACAAAAACGAACTTAGGGAATTTTACCAATTGGATTTCACCTTTGGTGCGCCTTTGCTCACTCGATGCATTTTACCAACTCGATTTATGTATGCTAGACCTATCCTTTTTTCTATTGGATTGAATGGTAAGAAGTGAACTTATGTGATTCCAGCATTTGCCTTGCAGAAAATAGGTGAATCAAAAGAAAATTAATTAGTAATTATGAAGTTGAATAAAAGCATTTACCAACTTTCAAAATTAATGAAATTGTAACCTCAATATTCGAATGTTTATGCACAAGTCTTTCCACGAGAATAATATGTTGACACTATCTTAAAGCTAAAAAAAATGGAGGAAAAAATAGTTTAATTGTCTGTATAATCACTAACTTTGGAACAACACTTTGTCAAGGTTCATTGCTTAAGTTTTACCGGGGCTATTGGAATACAAACTTGTCGAACCTTACCATGATGGGGGCAGACGGAGGATGCAAATAGATTACTTCAGTTGTTGTAGGCTCAACAGCGAACATGAATTACTTTTGAGGCTTCTAGTCAAATGTCATGGCTTTCGCTCATAATACAAAGAGAAAATCAAACACATAAAATATAAACATAGAAGAAATAGAAAAAAACATATAGATGCAAATATAAAGCATTTTCAACCGTTGAAGAAACTACTACAGAAATTCGAAGAGTAAAGTTGCAAATAGCAATTTACCAAAATCTGATTAGGAGTTATTAAATGGTAAAATGAATAAAAATTTGCAATTGGAAGGGCTGTTCCAAAGGTTGACATTTGACATCTGCATAAGCATGAAGTACAATTGATTTCATATGTTATCTTTCTATTTGTAAGTGTAGGAGTTTCCTCAGCTGTGTTGTTAAGTACGAATCCAACGAGTTGTAACATATGTTTCGAGTAGCATTTCGCACAAATATGATTATCCATTAGTATCAGGATGAATGAGGATGTAGAAAGTATTCATTATAACAAATAACTATTGCAATCTTTCGTCTGTAAATAGTTATTGGAGAAACTGATTTTATTGGATATCGTAGAATGAAACATTTTATGTATTTGAGCAAAAAAATTGCACAGTTTGGCCTATAAAAGAAATAGTTTTATGTTAGATTAAATTAGTTCCATAGATGTAAAATTAAATTAAATAGAAAATGAAATATTATAGACAGTAAATAGCTTAAATACTCACTTATTATTTGCACAAGATAGGTAAGGTATGATGTCCAACTCCATTTGTTTGTTTCTTTTTTTCTTATATCTCGTCTGATGGAGGAAAACTCTGAAGACATTAACAATGTTTGGACTAAATTGAATACTGCATTTGCTTGTGCCCTAACCTGTTGTGGCGTACGAACATTATGGCTACAATCATATATTTGGAATTTTTATTTGCGGATATTAACAAGAAAGAGATACCAACTGTTGCCTAGATAAGAACATGTAATTAATAGATAATTACATGTTATCTATAGACAATTGGCTATTGGCAAATTGCCATTTATGTACTTCCTAAAATGGTTAAATCCAGTAAATCTGTACCGTCATTCCCTTCTCGTGTCCTTATTTGCAACATCATCTGGCGAGCACATTTGTTTTCAAATTTGAAATCTAGAATTGCATACTCTTTTGAAACAAGGGTGTAACTGTCGTTAATGAGCCGCCTCAACAATTTTAACTTTAGGTCAAGATTCTAATAGAATAAATAGATATAAATTAAATATATTAAGTATGGCAAAAAATTTATTATGATGACTAAACTTTACTAACCGCAGTATTGATATCTTGTGTTGTGTCAATTATAACTTTTAATATGCCTATTCCGTACATATTACCAGTTCCATCATCTCAATATGCACTGCATAATATAATTTAAATTAGTTTGAAATAAATCAAATTATAATTATAATATTCAAGCTAATAAAGTAGAAGTAGATTGGTTACCTTTATGGATTCTTTATTACCTAATCTCTAATTCTTCTGTATCTGTCCATATGATAGTCTTCTAAATGATAACATGTGGATGGTATTGAAGACTGTATTTGTTTTCCTTTAGCTTTTTTATTTTTTTGTCAACTTTTCAATATTTTCAATTTGTTGAGATGTTGAGGTATGCTTTGGACCCGGACTCCTATGAACATGAACATCTTGTTGGAGGAAAGCTATAACAAATTTCATGTTTGATCCTCAGTCACATAATTTGTTCAGTATATTTCCATTTTGTTCATCAATATAAGATATTACTGAACTTAAACTAGTATCTACATAATTTTGCATGTTAGATAGCATGCTTTGGTAGTGTTCTTCTTGTCACTATTGCTATTGTTGGAAGAATTGTTCCTGGTTGGCAAGAAGTGTCTGATAATGGACTTTTTGTTTTTGCAATTCTTCATCAATGTGCACGTTAAAAAAATTATTACACAAACTTGACATATCTTCATGTTGCATGCTAGATTGCATGTGCTGATAATGTTCTTTTTGCCACTTTAGATGTTGTTCAAACAATTCTTTTGGTTGTAAAGAATTACTTGGTAGTGGCATTCTTGTCTCCTTGATTCTTCAACAATGTTTGTTTTCAAGTTGCCGCACAAATCAGATACATCTTATACTATATGCTGCCTATATATGTTCAACATGTGTTCCATTATGTCTCTAGTTACATAGTTGGAACCAATAGAAGTAGAATTTGGGCCACTTGCTCCAACTGAACTATACGTCCTTGAAGTACCACGACCAGTCGGCATGTTATCAAATTGTCTGAGATTTGTTGTGGTACATTGTTAAATTCTCCGTTCACAGTGCCATTTAGTATATTATGTTGGTTGTCCTATGGTAATGAAAGAGTTGTGTACCACAATATTTGTAATTCTTCTTCCATAGGCTGTAACACTACAAGCACTTGGATCTATAATTGTAATGAAATATTTAAATGATCTATTCTAAATTTTTTTGGAAAAGGAAAAAAATAATTAAATGCATACTGTAATGTAATAAAAAAATATAATTAAATAATTAAATTATCTCTTAGGTAGCTAAAAATTGCTTAACTATTTTTTTCGTTAATATTTTATTTGGTTTCCATCTGTGCATTCTTGGACTCTGTAATGAATATTTACATTCGTTTTGCTCATTTTGTTGCATTTTCTGTACTCATTCCAGTTGCGATTCTTGTAATGAGTTTAATAAAACAAAATATGCTCTACGGGCTCATGGATACTCAAGGAAGTTGTGAAAGTGTTCAATCATGCCCAGAGTTTTGTAATCATTGAATCTTCCAGTAGGTTTGAAAACACATTCAACCAACATCACCAATTCGAGTTTAAATTTATCTTATTGATCTTCACATAGGTGAAATGCTTGAAAAAGCATTTTCATACTAATTATTTTCGTACCATTAAAGTATTGATTTCTAAGCGGATCATTGTTGAAGTCAAGATTGATAGATACCTCGTAGCAAGGTGATCTGGTAGTCTGACAAAACTCTTGCATATCAAAGCGGGCCAAATGGTTATCTAATTTCACCCAGACTTCGTTCTTCTTACCACAGTTGACGAGTCTCATTATAAATTCATGAACTATTTTGCTACTGAATTGTTGTTCTTCTTATGCTCTATAAATAACTCCATATATAAATCCATGAAAATTGATACACATTAAATATGCTTGTTGATCTGCATTGATAAGCTCTATAAAATCTTTAAGATATTGATAATTTGAAAATTGAGTGATCGTAGTAGAAAACCATTGATTTGGAGACAATATATATTCCAAAAACATATGTACAAATAACCAATAAAAGAAAGTTGGAGTCACCAAAAAGGTATCTAAATATATTCAATGTGACAAAACAAAAATAATATATCTTTGAAAATTTTTTATTGGGATGGAAATTAGTTGATTAAGGTTCATTAGATACTGCATAAACTATTTTCCGTGTGTAATCAGAATATAATTTGACAGCCTAAACAACATATCAAACAGAAGTTCACTTGAGAGAGCTATGTAACTGAGACAAAGACTATCTTTTTGCAATCGTAATTATGAAACCAAATTGCATAAAAGCATATGAAAAATGAAGCCTACTTTATCCACAAAAAACTATAAATAGTGATCTACGTTGCAAAAGCATTTAATTTTGTTTTGTGCCAGTTAATTAGGTAGGTCGTGCTGGCGGTGTGCTTGGTGGTGGTGGTGTGCTTGGGTAGGGAATTTTAGTGAGATAACTGGTTTAGTAGTTGAAAGTTTAAATGGTTGTATTACTTTATTCGAAAATTTAAAAATAATTTTAATTCCATAGGGGTTTTCATTTAATATAATAAAGTTTTAAATATCTATTTAATTGAAAATGATTTTACATTAATTATAAAACACACAATTTTTTTTTCCTTTTAGTTTTAAATATTTTAAAAAATGCATTATAAGGTACACAATTGATGATGACACATATATTCGACTCCATTACATTATTACCAAGCTTAAATTCAACTGATAAGTTAAAAAGAAAACAAAATTTTGTGATGTCGAGAATAGTTGTTCTGTGTTTAGAATTTCGTTGTTATCGTTAAAATACTATGTTATTGACTAAACGCAATAAAAAAAAAATTTAATACAATTTTTTAGTATATTATAATAAATAATAATATGAATATAATTGTCTTATTTATTTATTTATTAAAAATGTGTAGATCTCAATGCTAAATAAAATGCAAGATGTAATAGATAAATTGGAGAAACGTTCTTTTACAAAGGTATATATACTGGTAATACATAAATTACAGTGGTAGATGACAATATTTTAATTCAATAGGAGTTTTCATTTAATATAATAAAGTTTTAAATATCAATTTAATTCAAAATGATTTTACATTAATTATAAAACACACAATTTTTTTTTCTTTTAGTTTTAAATATTTTAAAAAAATGCATTATAAGGTACACAATTGACGATGACATTATTACCAAGCTTAAATTCAACTGATAAGTTAAAAAGAAAACAAAATTTTGTGATGTCGAGAATAGTTGTTACGTGTTTACAATTTCGTTGTTATCGTTAAAATACTACGTTATTGACTAAATGTAATAAAAAAAATTTCTAATACAAATTTTTTTAGTATATTATAATAAATAATAATATGAATATAACTGTTTTATTTATTTATTAATAAATGTGTAGATCTCAAAGCTAAATAAAGTGCAAGATGTAATAGATAAGTTGAAGTGTTCTTTTACAAAAGTATATACACTGGTAATATATAAATTACAATGGCAGATGACAATGTCATCTGCTTATATAGAGAAATATGTTATAGAGTTTAAAGTTATTTAATATTTTTGAGAATGAAAAAGTTAACATTATATTTTGACAATGTTAAATTAGGTACATGTATAGTGAACTGTTTGGAAATTGTTTTATAAACATTGGTGGTTTGATTTTCCTGAGAGAAGGTAATATATTGAGGAGAGAAATGAAATGTGTAAGATGATGAAACATTTTAAAGTATTGCATGTTTAATTAAGGAGGAAGGGTAAATAAAAAATGGACTAAATAGTGAGTAATTGAACACTATTTAATAATGAAAGTAAAAAAGTTTCATAGATCATTAGTACGATGTACAAGCAGTTGTATTTGCATATTAGATCCAAAATATTTATAGCAGACCATTGATTTACAAAACAAAAATCATTGTTGCTTCATGTAGTTTTACGTAGTAGATAACTTGCTTTAGATAGATGAGGATGCTTTTTCGAAAACATATAAAAAAGATATACTATACAACTGTCTATGGCACAAAAAGTAATGTAGACGTTTTCATCATTCATGTTGTTCTTCCAAAGTAAGAGTATTGGCGTGGTCATCGAAAACTTTTGCATTCCTTTTTTTTTTTTTTTTTTGTTAGATTTTGCTTCAGTATCTTTAGCTGGTGTTTGGAAAAGAGGTCTATTTTGTAGAAGATGTAGTGATTTCTTTATGCATGTGGAAAGTTCAGCATCTGTGTTGTGCGTCTTGTGTTTGCCTCTTGTGTCTGTTTTGTCTAAATTGGTCATTCCAGTTAAATCTTTCACATGATTGCTGATAGCTGAAGCATTTATTTCGGTCATTGCGTTTGAGGAATCAGTATTAGCAATTGATGTTATAGGGCTGAAGATAGAGATAATTTTATAACGGTACTCAGGTGGATCCTTTTTTTACTGATTTTTAGATAAAATAGCAATTCTGCTTCACTATTGGTTTGGGCAAGATTGTTCACCACTGTATCTAGATTCTATGATGATTATAATGTATGTCGTTAGTATATTTGCGTGTTGGAAAAAATATTCTTAAAGAATGCTAGTACTTGGGATTTACCTATTGGAAATGTTCCATTATTGTATTGACATTGGTTTCCAATAAAGCCTATGCTGCCTCACCGATGATGCTTGCATCCAACTGTCTAGTTTTGTCTTCAAGTCGAACAAAAGCATTTGCTCTGGAGATAAAATTAGTTTGAATTAGGTATATTGTATTGTTTAAATGATATTAGTATTAGTAAATATGTAAATATATGTTTAAAAGTTCAATTTATTGGGGTTCGGCTCTTGCATGCTCGTATTTGCAGAATCAACATTTATGAATTTTTCCTAAGTCTGCAGTTGACGTTTCCTTGCAATTAGTGCAGGATATATACCAAAATCTCTGATGCGTTGTAATAATTGTCCAACGGGGCCTTGGTCCAATAAAATTTTTCTATTACAACAATTTATGTGTTATTAAATTATGAATATAGGCAAGAAAAAAGTATTTGGTGCGTGCATAGTGAAAATGTACGTATTCTATGTATATTCGATAAAAGAATTTAGAGAAAACCTCTAAATAGACTCCATGTAATTCAGAAATTGATGTGAATTTGTTGTCTGCAGGGGGCGACAGCTTTGGTGGGCTCTCAGGAAAAAATGAGTTCTCGTCTGTAAGTTGGTCAAGGTTTTCCTTATTCGTTAACACCATGTGAAGAACAATTACACAGTTACATATAAAACATAAAATATAGTATTTCGTTGTTTTTCAGTAGAAACAGGGAAAGGTAAAAAGTATTTTAAATATGTTTTAATACCATTCTTTGTAGTTTGCCACATCTAATGATTCAGTATTAATGAAAATGTTGCTATTGGCTTTAGTGGAGATGTAATGCACGTAGAAGAAAGAAAAGTAATAATAATAATTATGTTTTTTTTTTTTTTTAGTTTTGTTCATATTATTTTAAATGAAAGCATAAGTTTATGTTGCAGTTACTATTAAAAGAAGAAGTTTTAAGATTTGTGGCCCATATCACAGGTTTTGTTGGTAGGTTTTGAACAATGGCAACACGCTCTTTTTCAACAAAAGTGTCTCATAGAGTTAATATCACTGTCTGAAAATTTTTATCTATCAATATGACATCTTGAAGACTGACTTGGGTTTCAAAATGAGTCAGGATAATTCCTTTTTGTCGAACTTCTATGGCAACACCAATAACATCTACAACAAGAACACAAAAAATCCATCTGTCATGTATTTTGTATATATTAAATGTTAGTATAAACAGAGTACTTATGAAACATTACATGAAAATACTTGTTGTAAAGTTTGTATAGCAAAATTTTTACTTATGTTTGTGTTCTTGTCCATATGATGTTCTAGTGCATAAAATGGAGTGAGCTTGTATTTGGAAAACAAGAAGTCTACGTTATTTTCATTGAGCTCTTCAACCTTTGTTCTTCTCGTTATATTCCAAATCTTCTCTTCAGGTGTACTTTTAAATTCACTCTTGTTATCTTTGACAGTTGCATTTAAGATTATGTATGTTTTTCCGAGTGTCAATTGGTCAGTCAAGTCAATAATATTAGCATCATACATTGTAGTTGTAACTATGTTACCCTGATCAATGTTAAAATGAGATGAACATGTGAATAGGAAATATATAGTACAGTAAAAGTTGAAAATTCCTCGTATGTAGTTACTTGCATATCCATGAAGATGAGATTTTGACATCGAGTTATAGAGTTACATGCAGTTTTGGGCGCTTATTTTCTTGCAACAATAAGCTTTGCAGATCAGATCCTCTCTGATATAGTAATTCGTGGGATAAGCTTGTAAATTGTAGCCATTTATTGATATGTGTAACTTGCAACAAAATTAAGTTAAAGTATGAAAAGTTGTGGTTATTAATATAAAATTATAACTCGTTAATCTTAATGTAAAAGATGAAGAAAAGAGTTGTAAAATGGAGATGCAAAAAATTACAAGTAGCAAATTGAAGTTAGAACTTAAGAAGTGGTAATTTTAATATGTTTTTGTGGTTGCATATGTGAAAAATAAAGTATTGAGTTAAGGTATTTATAGAAGATTTATAGAGGAAATCTATGTGAATATATATATTTTGACTTTTCAATATTTATTTGAGTGTTCGCATGTTTCAATTTGAAGTATATAGTTAGAGTATTTATAGAATATTTAGACATACTATTTGAGTGTACACGTGATAAAGTTGAAAGTGCTAATGTGGCGTAATAGTTACTTGTTGTATTATTGTCTACATTGAATAAAACAAAAACATTAAATTAGTGAAAATTGAAATTGTAGTTACTTCGTTTAACATGTTATTATTTTGTTTAGAATACTATGAGATTACAAGTAGAAAATTAATTAAAAGAATGAAATTTACAATTGTTTATGTGTTTGAAAAAGATGGTGGCAAGATTTAATAGAGTGAAAATGTTTAATTTGTATTTAAGAAGAATGAAAATAAAAGGAATTGGTAATTTTGAAAATAGAAGAGAATTTGGAATATTTTTTGTATTTTTATGGAGTCACTAAAATGTGTTGATAGTTTAAAAAAATTATGGTGCTAAGATGTGATGAAGTGAATAATGTGTTGGTGAAAATCTGAAGACATGTAGGTAATACATTTTTCATAAAAGAAATAAATAATTAATGTAATGAGAATTTATAATTTATTTAACTAAAATGAAGATGTTATGATGAAGACTTTATAACTTAGTGAAGTAATATTTGACATGATATATGGTTGTGTGCATTGAACTTATGTGGATTAAAATGAGAAGAAGATCAAGAGGACTGAACTAAAAAATAATATTAAAGTTAATAATTAGTTTAATTAACAAATTAATTATGGTAGTATATCAAATTATTAGTGAATGAGTTATGAAGTTCAACTGTGATGGAAGGATTATATATATATGAAAAGTATTAATAGTTCAAAAATATTTATTGTTAGAAGGAAAGTTATCATGTCGCAGAAAATATCTAGTATTAAATATGTATAAAGTTATAGAACAAGAATTAGGGATGAAGTTTTGTGATGGAGGGATTATGTGTGAAGTTAAAAGACTAACAGGCCATGTGGTAGTTCAAAAATATCTACTGTTATCATTTGGTAGAAAATATTTGTTATTAAATATTAAATATGTATAAAGTTGTAAAACAAGAATTATATATATGGAATGAAGTTTTGTTTTTTAGTGGGAATGAACTTCTTTTCTTGCTGTTTTTCATATCCTTTATTCAAATATTTGAGCTGGTGTTTGACTTTGTGCTTTGTTTATTGTCATTGCAAAGCATAACCTAATTGGAAATTGAATTCTTTTAAATCGAATTAAAAATTGATCACTTTTCAGAGGTACAAAAAGGATTTTCAATAAGAAAATATATTTTCCACAATACTCACCGTCTGTAATCTCAACAAGAATTACATTCTTATCAAATTTCCTACAAGTAAGACGTGTCTCATTGCATAAACCTTCGGCCAGATTGATATTCTGCAATAACATTACATGACAATTGATCTTAACCTTCAATTCATGTGGTGAAATACTGTTTGGAGTCAAAGTATTCAAGAAATCTTCATGTAAGCTCTGATCTGATTTGTCAATTGTTTCATCAAAGTTATAATATGTATACATTTGACCAGGAATTTGATCAAGTTAAATTCTGTTAATATGATCAACACATTCGGTTCGAGGCATAAGAATGACTTGATTTGCCATTGTCTGTAAATGATCAACATGTGCTTCTATATTCGGCAAAACATGATTTATTAAATTTTTTAGAGATGTAATCTCATCTTCAAATGGTAAAATTATATCCTTAGGAAATTTAATACAATCACAATTATGTTCTTGCACTGTTCCTTTTCCAATTCTAAGCAAGTAATCACAAAATGTAGGATCCAATTTCGCTCTCATGTTCTTAACCAACGGTGGATGTAAATACAAAGGCCATAGGTCAAGAAAATTAAGCTAGCTTTTATGATGTCATCTTTTTTCCCCATCGGTATTACTGGTAAAACTTGTCGAAAATCTCCTCCTAAAACTACTACTTTCCCACCAAAGGCAAATTACAATCAATAATATCTTTCAACATTTTATCTATAGCTTCAATGACACAATGATTTACCATATGTGCTTCATCTTAGAGTATTAACTTTGACATTTTTAACAAAGTTTTTAAAGCTGATTGTTTACTAACAGAACAACCTCTGGAGGTTTATTTTCATGTACGTAATCATCAGTCATATAAACCTTAAATTTATTCCATAGTAGGTTTGGATGATCAGGGTTGCAGAGTATAAGAAGCGTAGTGAAGAAACGTCTTAAAGAAGTAGTCATTTTATAAACAATAGCTTCAAATATACATTCTTCACAATGATTTTCTCCTCTTAAGAAACCATATAATGGTGATGCTTCTCGATATGTACTAATAGTTACTCCATTTAAAGTTCATAAATGATGAAATGATCTTTGACCTCGAATATGATTGAGAAGAACATGTAAAAAATATGGTTCTCCTTCAGATGGATTTGTTGAGATAATTTGGCCTATGACAATATGTTTTTTCTGGGAGTCCAAATCTTCTTAGCTGAATTCTAAACAAAATATGCCGGGAAATCTCGATACAATAATGTACGAGCAAATTCATTCGCTTCATTTACTTGAAAAAATTCTGTTAACATTATTCTTCTCGTATTTTCGTTTTCAATAATAGTAGATAAATCATTTTCGTCATCATATCGTACTTGTTGATGATTTACAAGATAAAGTAGCAAAGAATAAACACCTTGATAAATTTCTGCTTAGTTGAACGGAAAAATCCTTCACATAGTTTTAGGTGGAGATATCTATCTAACATATTGATAAACATAAATTTCATTGATTTCTTTCACTATTTCATTTGGTGCAACTCAAAAGTAATACGATCATGGCCTTTATATACATATTTGTACAAATATTTTATAATTTTAATAGAAGAACATACTTCAACATTAATGTGGCAATCAAATTTTTTAGTCAAATAAGGATTATATGGTACAACCCATAGGTTGTCTAACATATGACCTCTAATTTTAATAAAACACAATCGTTATGTCATTTATACAAAAGATATGAATTGTTACCAAACATAGTAGCATTACACTAATCCATAGGGAATTTATTTTTGCAATTTTTATTTGATTCCACACATACAATTTTTTGTATTTAAGTCCCCACAAGAGCCATGCATATTTTGTTCAACAATAACAGAATGAAGATAATAATATTTGTTTTGGTCAGGAATTTCAACGTCTACAGCAGAACGAATTTTGTGGCCACATTTAAAAATCAACAATAGATGTGCATACTGAAGACCTCTTTTCTAAAATTCACTAACATATATATGCGCAACAAAAATGCCTAAGATAATTTTTTATATAAATCGTTTTTCAATTCTTCTCATTTTGCTCTAAATATAAGTACAGTTAGGTCTGGGTAATTTTGAATCTCATCATTGTGTTTTAAATTGTGTTTTAGTTCTTGCCTAATCTTTTATCAATTTGGATTACATGTAATAGTAAAAAATATGTCTGATTTTTCATAGCGCTGTACAATAGCCATTACATTCATATATCCCCTTAGCATGTCTCTAGCCCCACATGCAAAGGACTGTGGCAAAATAATTTTTCTCCCAATGTTGCTACCCCTTGTCTCTCCATTTTGAACGCTATCTACAATACTTTGGTAAAGTTCAGCTCGAATTTATTTCTGGTTGTTACGAAAATAGTCTAACCTTGTAGTTTCAATCTTTACATACATATTCACAACATATTGTTGAATCAATCTACCACTGTGAAGCAAATAAACTTACTGGAAGGCCTAATTTGTAATTTGTATGAATAATATTCTTGACAAAAAACCTGAGACCGGTGCTTCGTTTCAATAAGCACTGCAAAAAAAAAAAAAAAATCATTCATTTACAACATTTACAGTGTAGAAATGAGCGAAATGTAAAATAAAATTTATTTGCAAATCTTCATTTTCTTGTTCAATAAATTCAGCTACAGAGGTCATTGTTGTAGAAAAAGCAACAAATTGAGCAGCAGGTTGAAAATAGGTCGTCATATATCTCCCAATGGCTTCATGCCAACCAAGTTCCCCGTATGGAAAAAGTAATGGATACTGCAAATAATGATAGCAACCGTAGTAATAATAAATTCTATGTGAATCATCAGAATGATCATATATAATATTGTCACGAACGCAAACATTAGTATTCTCATCGTCTTCAACCCATATAATAGCTATTTGAGATATTGTAGGAGTGTTAAAGACACTTTGATCAAGTCCTGGATCCCATCTTATGTATATTTCATGGTCTTGCAAAGTACATTGGACAAAGTTTTCTGAAATTTTCATACGATTTTTAAGTTCATTATCTGTGTCATAAAAATATAACTGTATATAAGAATGCTTATTGTCATGTGTGATAAGTTCATTTACATAATGGTATATTTGCCTTTGAACCCTAAATGTGTAAATATCTTTTTATCCTTTAAAGAGATCTTTGTCGTATTTAACATCAAATGAAGTGAAAGTAAAGTGATTATTATATCCTCTTGAAATCTTTTTGAATTCCATATTTTTAGGTTCTTTGGACATAAATAAGTTGTACAGCTCCGCTAGTGAATCAGGCATATACAGATAAATTTTTTATCGGAGCAACAGAAGCATTTGCTTCTCTATAATTTTTTTTGCACCACAATGTCTACAAGTATTGCATGTGGGTAATACATTTGAAGTCGTTGGTATGTTCAATACATTAAAACCAATTTGAAATGCAAAGTTGCAAATTTCAGGAGTCTCTTGATTTGAAGTAGAAGCCTCAAAATCATCAAAATCATGATTCATTATAGAATGTTGCATTTGCACAAGATCGGAATTATTATTTTTGGATGTCATAGGATCATCTATTCTTTTACAATGATCAGTGTGTCCAATTCGAAGTCGATTTTGCCGATCCCTTTACCTTTGGTTTTGTTGTTGGCGATAAGACATTGTTTCAAAGTTTAAAGAACCAGTAACTCTATCCAAACATGTATTCGGAACATCTATCAGAATAATATGCTAACTTATGAAATAGTTAAGTCAGAAAGTAACCAACAGAAATTGAAGAAGAGAAGAAGGCTATTAGCACATATAATTCTGGTCCTAATTGGAACTAAGATTCCTACGAAATATTAACCTATTTACATAAAATATGCAAAAAAATAATAGAAATAAATGAAACTTGCAAGCCAGTTCCTAGGTCCATATAGATATATGTACTAAAGCTTATGTATAGTATATGTTTAAAAGGAAATTTCTTTTGGATTTCTTTCAAGAATATGAAATCCACATACCTCAGGACGTTTGTAAAATGTTTGCGGCCTTGGAAAACTTCTAGAGAAGTTCAAATGAGGAAACTGTAACGTATCTCTCAGTTTTGTACCAACCCTTACAACCCAGAAAACCTATTTTCGGTTTGAATTGATTTTTTGAGTTCAACATAGATTTCAGGAATTTTGTACAAAATCCTTGCAGTCTTCCTATGCTTGAGGTGGGGAATTCAAAAATCACAAAATATTCCATTTTCTAAGCGAAGATAAAATTGATGTTGTGGGCCTAAAGCAAAGAACATGTGAAAGAGATGTCGTTTCGTCTTTTTTCTTTTCTAGAAGCAAGCAGAGATTCAAAGTCAACAATTGTGAGTATGGTTAGTTGGAAGTCCATATTACCCTTAAAGTTGGGATGAATAGTAGAGAATGGATATGGATAAGATGAGATTAAAAAAAGCTTCATAAATGAACAGTAAACAGTGGGTTGCCTCTTTTAAGATAGTAAGGATACTATTGACTTGTAAGTTATTTTTTAGGAGATCATTCCCCATATCAAGTATTTGACAAATAATTTCGTTCATCTATTTAAATTAATCTATCAATAAACTTATTTTATTGAAATTCTTATAATAAAATAAATTTACATCGTCAGATTAGTTTAGATGGATGAATGAGATTATTTGACATTAGAATTTTGTTGATTTTGGATGCAAGCTATGGACTGCTTGGAAGAAGAAAGCCGAAAAGTTGATTTTGGAATGAAAGAATTCCAAACGTAGTTAGAAGAAAGAAAAAAGATGTAAAGAGGAAAAGAAGAAGAAGAAGAAGAAGAGAGAGGGGGAGAAAAAACAATCAAATTTTCAAATGAACAAAGTTAGTTGTACATGTTGTACTCAGGGGCAGATCCAGCACCCTGCGAGTTGGGGCTGCCGATCGTGCTAGATGTATAGTGATAGTTACTAAAAACCAGCTTTTTAGTTTTGAGTTTATGAAAATCAAGTTTTAGCTTTATTTAATCAAAAATCAGGTTTTATCATTTTTAATTAATAATAATATTATAACATTAAAATAACCTATATACCCACCCCATCCCCACCACCATCAAATTTATTTTAAATATAAAACCTAAATCTATCCAAACCCTAACCCATCCAACTCATTTCTCTCCTCTCACCTCTCTCCTCCACCGTCGCCACCTCTCTCCATCGCCCCAGCCGATCGCCTCTTCTTCCATTCTCCTCTCCCTCCCTCCCTCTCCTGCGAATCGCAGCAGCAACAGCGTCACAGCGATGCTGCTGCTGTTCAGCAGCATCCATGTGACGCTGCTGCTGCGACAGCAGCGTCCCCTTCCCCTCTCCTTCAAAGGAAATGCAAGGAGGGAGAATGAACTGAGCCAAAACTAATGTTCTACTTGATTTTTTTTATCACCTTAATTTTTCGTGTTCTTCTATATCTTTACATTCTGTAAATCTGAGGTAGATCAATTATTTTGACTAAAAATCTAGTCCGTGTTATTGTTTTGGATTATTAGATTTTATGACCAAGTGTTGGTGGTGGTTGTGACCAAGTGTTGATGGGGTCTGGTTTTGGAAAATGTCACAAATCTGGGGATGTGTGGTTGTGGATGTGGTGGATCTGTGGTGGTATGTTTTGTGCGATGGTGATGGATCTGTGATGGCAATTGCGGTGGTGATGGTGATCCGTGTGGTGGTGGTCGTGTTTTGTTATTGTTGTGGTGGGGTCAACGACGGTGGTGGTTCTTTGTGGTGTCTGTGACCTAATTATTGATCTGTGACTTTAAAATTGATAATTTGTTGGTGTCTGTAACCAACAAATTTGAAAATACGTGACATATGACATATAATTTTTTTGATATGCGATCTATAAAATTTTAGATTTGTGACCTCGAAATAATTCGTGATCTAAATTTTTTTTAATCTGTGTGAAAAAACTGTGACATGTAAAATTTTAGATCTGTGACTTACAAAATTTTCGATTTGTGACTTGTGACCGGAGAACAGTTGCCAGAGTGGTCGCCGATCACATGAGTAGTCGCCGGAACAGAGGTGGGATGGGGTAGGGGTAGGGGTGGGGGTGGGTTAATTATATTATATTATAGTTAAATATTTAATTTAATTTAATTTAATAATTGTAAAATATAATTAATTAATTCATGAAAAGCCTGATTTTGCAATTCTAAATCTTGGAGCATGATTTTTGATTTTGTGATAGATAATGCATGAGTTGTGAATTTTTACCATATATATAAGTTATTGTATAGTTTTTATTAAAATGTTGTGTAGATCATTTGAGAGAGAGGATGCATTTCCATGTGAGAGACTTGGGTTCGATTCCCTTCAACAAGTGTTCTAAAAAGCATAAAACGTGGTTAGACGTGGAGGCTAAGTTTCAAGCTTTACGAGCCTAGGTGAATCTTACGCGTAAAAAAGCATTTTTTATTTTAAATTTTTAATCATTGTAAAAAAAATTCAATAATTCAAATGATACATACTAAACATATAAAATTATAAAATATCGTATTTACTTAATAATTCATACATAAAGATAAGTTTTAAAATCATAATTACATAATGTAGATAACTTGTAGTTTAAATCTTATCTAATCTAACTCTTTATTGGACTTCAATTCAATATTTTTTTCTTCATCTAGTTTGTCATCCGTATCGTTCGATACAAAATCATTATTCTCGTGCTCCCTTATTTCATTTTGATCATTTCTTGTACCTCTTGTAGGTTGTAAGATATCATTTTCCTCATCACCCTCATCATCACAACTCTCTACAATCAAAGATTATGCATTAGTAGCATCATTTGCTAGTAGAGTCTCTATTTTTGCATTCCTCTTCTTTTTATTCATCAACCTTGCATTAAATTGGACATAAATAAGATTACTCATCCTCATAGTGTCAAGTCTATTCATTGGTTTGCATCTACAAAAAAAATAAAAAAACTAGGTTGAGGCAGGCCTGGGAACGCCTAGGCAAACATTAAGCAGTCAACATTGTCGTTGACTGCTTAATTCCCGCTTAAGCTCAAGGCTAAGTATTTTCATCACGCTTCTCGCCTAGGTGACGGCTATGCGTGCTTTTTAGAACATTGTCTTCAACAACATTCTCTCTTTTAATTTTTAAACACGGTAAATCAAGACTAAATATTCACTAATAATTGTACCAATGTTCAACAAAAAGAAGGATAGCTCATATGGTAAAGGGGCATTTTTGTGCACTAGAGGTATGGAGTTTAATTCTTTACTTTTTCTACTTTTTGTTTAATTTTCATTACATTAAATAATAACTAAACAATTAGATATTATTAGTTTTCGTTTTCGAAATAATTTTTT
>CAIGRM010052810.1:0-14049 GCA_903798335.1 Fraxinus albicans
AAAGTCTTTATCTTTATCCAGACAGACAAATTGGAAAATTAAACTAGAATCTTTCTGATTTTTTTTTTTTTTTCCAATTTTAAATATCAGAAAACGTTTCGGTGCTCCGCGGTGTACCGTACCACCCGTCTTTGATGCGATCGAAGCCGTCTATTTGGTCATAGAATCATACTTATTTTTGCTTTTGGGGTTTAACACTAGTGCCGCGTGGCAATATTACTATTTTGCACCAAAAAATAGATTAGGTAATTTATTTGTAATAAGGAAAATAAAATTAACTGAATTTGACTGTAAGTTTATTGGTCATACATACTATTTAATGCCCTTTAAATAAGGGAAAATAAGATAAGATTGGTTCGCTGTATTAACTAAGTAACGTTATCTCATATAAAATAGATTTAATTGATTTTCAATATAATAATAATAATATCTTTATTGATTATTAATGGAAGGAAAATACCTGGTACTTATTTGGAAGTATAAAATGTTGCTAAAAATTATCGTTAAAGTCAATAATTAATTTTAATCGAACGTTTCGTTAGCTTTTTTCAAAATGATATAAAAAATTACTTAAGACTTATCCAACAACCCTTGTGGTATATGAGCTTAAAAACCATACGGGAAAGAGTACAAGTATTATTCACAATGTTAAATTTTGTTCTAATAGTTTACGTGATAATGAATTAACAATTTTCGATAAAAATTGATGAGATATTTAATTTAAAAGTTAAAAAAATTGTGTTTTGTGAAATGTGTGATTAAATTAAAATCTGATAAATTTATAATTTGAGCACTTGTATGTAAGAATCCTAGATTTTAAACTTATGAAAATACATCACTTTTCTTTACCGATATATGGTTCATATACGTGGGTTTTGAATTGGACTTACAAGGCTTTTTTCTAAGGATGACAACGAGACGGGGTATGTCGTATGGGGCGGTCGACCATTCTCATCCCTTGCTTTTTCGTACGTTTTTGTTACATTGTCTTGCCCTCATACTCGATAAAGCTGGACGGGGCGAATTCTGAGTAGGATCGGGGCGGAGCAACGTTTACTTATTTTATGTCTTTAATTAGTGAATATTATTACTTTTTCTTTTTAAATTTGTTAAGCAACTCATGTTCTTTTTAAAAATGGTGATAAATATTTTCTCTTCATTGGATAAAAACCTTAAATTTGAAATTAACTTTGAACGAAACGGGTAGCGGAGTAGGACCTTGTTTCCTGTACTCACCTCATACACGCTTCGAGGCGGCGACCTCGTCCCGTTTACTTGATTAGGCGGGTAATCCCAACAAGACCCACGAATATCGGGTTGAACAAATTTTTTAGCCGTCCCCACTCTTTTCTTAAATATTTATCCTTTGAAGTTGATGTC
Source organism: Fraxinus albicans (assembly GCA_903798335.1). Lineage (NCBI taxonomy): Eukaryota > Viridiplantae > Streptophyta > Magnoliopsida > Lamiales > Oleaceae > Fraxinus > Fraxinus albicans. Next base: position 1,381 of record CAIGRM010052810.1, read on the forward strand.
ATATGACATTATGTCAATCATTGTCTAAAAAATTATATCGCTGTAGCATGATTCTTTATTTAGCCACGTCTTTTGAATTGGACTTATAAAGCTTTTTTCTAGGGATGGCAACGAGGCAGGGTATGTCGTATGGGGCTGGTCGACCATTCTCATCCCTTGCATCGTCGTATGTTTTTTTTACATTGTCCTACCTCCATACTCGATAAAGCTGGACAGGGCGAATTTTTTGGGTAGGATTGAGGCAGAGCAACGTTTATTTTATTTATTTATTTTATGTCTTTAATTAGTGAATATCATTTTTCTTAAATTTGTTAAGCAACTCATGTTCTTTTTAAAAATGGTGATAAATATTTTCTTTTTATTGGATAAAAAACTTAAATTTGAAATTAACTTTGAACGGAACGAGTAGTGGAGCAGGGACCATGTTTCCCATACTTGCCTTATACACGCTTCGAGGCAGCGACCCCGTCCCATTTACTTGATTAGGCGGGTAATCCCAACAAGACCCGCGAATATCGGGTTGGACGAATTCTTTAGCCGTCCCCACTATTTTCTTAAATATTTATCCTTTGAAGTTGATGTCAAGTGTGAGACGTGGCTAAATAAAGAATCATGCTACAGCGATATAATTTTTTAGACAATGATTGACATAATGTCATATGACACTTTATCATTGAACTATTTTTAACATATCAAGTTTTTCGTTCGATCACATCTTGCCAACTAATATTATATCACTTCATGTGTCAAACTACTTTTTGTCAAAGTGACATAACCCCTAAATATTATGCTCAAGTGACTACTTTAGAATACGGAAATGGCAGAGTTTTTCTTTTTTCCCACTAATTTAATTTTTAAATTTTTTCACATTTGAAACTCAATTTCTACATTAATTCCTTATTCACTTGAAATTGGTCAGTCCAATAATGCTTGGAGGCATAACCTGCGATTTACCTCCTTCACCAAGGCCTAAGGCATGGCAGGTGGGGACCGTTAAGAATGCGGTTCATCATTTTTTAATAATGCTTGGCCTTTGAACTAACTACAAACATTTTAATATTAAGTCCATAATATTTGGCCAAATTTGGTCAAATCCAACTCTTAAAACTCCTACAAATCCAAAATTTCCAACATTATTTTCTCATTTTTATAGTATATATGAAATTATTTTCATTTTCCCATTTTCATTTGTTATTTTATATTTAGAGAAGAACATTGTTTTTTGGGATGACGATAAGAACATTATTTGTAGCTTAAAGAAGTTAAATTTTCTCTCCCCCCTCCACACACACACACACACACACAATTACATTCTTGTTTAGTTTAGATTAAAAAAATAAATAAATTATTTTTTTAATAAATTATGATAAAAATTATTGTGCCTGTTTGTTTACCTTTTTTATAGTAAGAATACATTTTGAGATAATTGATTAATGGAGAATGTATGGTTAAAAAATAAAGAATTTTTTTGTATTTGCATATAATATAAATTTATTGAAAAATGTATAATTGAAAAGAAGATAGAGAAAAATGTATTTAAAAAAAAATGGGTATCAAACAGGGCGTAATGTGTAGTAAAAAAAGTTACTATGAAATATATAATTCAAATTAATTTTTTTTTTACTTTGATTTAAATTTTAGTAAATTTTCAGTTGAACCAAACATACGCTTAATACTATAATTAAAATGCTTATTTCACAAATTTAAAATATTTTATTCCTATTTTGTGGACATTAAAATTAAATTTTTAATAGATTTTAATAAAAGTGGATAAATTATGTGGTAAAAACTTATGAATCTTATAAAATATGTGATTAAAAATAATTATTGATTTTGACTTGAATTAAATCTTGATTTTAATTTGTAACATGCATGGACTATAAATAAAAATATTGACTAAAAATAAAGAAAACAAAAAACAGCGAAAAATTATGCAAATCAAAAAGAATTGATCCCTGCCACAAAAACAGGGGATCTGCACAGGGCTTAAAAACAGGGCTGAGGTGAATTGCACACAATGCAGATCAAGGTGAGTCCACCTCAACCCTGTTTTCAAACCTTGTGCAGTGCCCCTGTTTTAGTAGATTAATCCAACATGATAATGACATTTAGGACGTGCTACGTGTAGATACCACATACTTAAGGACGTGTGATCCCAACACGTGGCTGATCTTGGGGAAAGCAAATGTAGGTGGGATCCAGCCCAGTGTGTCCTAGGATAATGGTTATGAGTATTCGGTGGCGCGTTCACCGTTTTCCTCCTGGATCTATTCACGCTTTAAATGATAGGGTTTATGCAAGAAGTGGTGCCAGATTTTTAGGTTACGGAAGGTGATTTAATGAAAAAAAAATGATTGTGTTTTGAATTGTTTAATAATAGAGTACCATGTAACATTATTTCTATTATTTCTAAATTTATGATAAGCAACGCCATTGTTTGAGTTGAACATTTTTATTTTTATTTTGTTGAATTCTATCCCTATCCATCGTTTGCATGATTCGGTTACTAATTTTTGTAGAAGCCTTTTTTCGAAGAAATTATATTTAATCAGCTTTCTCGAAATAACTTTTTAATTAATCAAAGTATTTTTAAAAATTTAATGAAATATCTGAAACTAATTTATGACTTTTCAGAAACATCATCAAACGAGCCATAATGATCACATGTAAATATATAATCAAGGAATTTTTATTATTGTGCGCATTTTAATTGTAATAAACGTCCTCATTATTTGTTTATATATATTTATGTTTTTAATTTTTTTTCGTCGTATTTTTATTACTATTAAACTTCAATCAGTTACAATTTTTTAAAAATATTCTACTAATATGCATTGAAATGAATGGACAAATATTTTCAAATATTTTTATTTATTTCTTATTTAGATTACCTAAAAATACAAGAGGCAAACGAGTCTTTTTATGTTCTTCTAACCAATTTTATTGAAAAAAAATCTTCATTAAAGACCAAAACATGCAAATTAATAGAAGGTTTGTAATTTGACGGAAGAAGTCGAGGACATAAGTTTGAAAATGAACGGAAGATTAGAACATTCATTACAATTAAAATGTAGTGTATGTGATGTGAATGTAATAACTCAATTATAAATTAAAAAAAAAAAAATCTTTAATCTTATTGTCCTTATATCACAAGTGAACTAACCTAGAGCGGAGTAAAATTTAATCATGCCCCCCAAGGCACATTCGAATTGGTGGAACAATTGCATGTGTGGGATTGCATGTGTGGGCTTGCAACCTCAACGTGAAGAGTTTGACTCCTGGAAGGTACAATTTGTGGAAGACACATTATGTGGAAGACATGAATTGTGGAAGGCACTGATGAAGACTCTCTTAGGGCCAGGAGTTAAAGCCATGCAGGAATTTGGGAGCCAATAAGGGCATAACCCGCGATTTACTTTCTCGAATTGTTGAGGGGCTGGTGGCTAAGAATCCAGGATATAGTTTGGTTAAGTTGAGATATCTGGGTATAAAAAAAAAAAAAATTTAATCATGATGATGAGTGATATACGTGACATATGTAAATTATAATTATTATTTTAATCGTGCACTGTGAAAAATCAATTTCTTCAACTAAAGCAATCGCATAATCCGTACTTCATTGGAGATTGATGTACTCATCTAGCTTCACGACTATATAAACTTCTTTTGAAAAGCTCCATAAAAGACAAAAGTAATTTATTGTAATGTATTAAATTGCGAACTCTAGTTTCCAAAATTAGTTATGGAAGCATGTGTGGGCTTGCAACCTCAGCGTGGAGAGTTTGACTCCTGGAAGGCACAATTTGTGGAAGGCACATTATGTGGAAGACATGAATTGTGGAAGGCACTGATGAAGACTCTCTTAGGGCCAGGAGTTAAAGCCATGCAGGAACTTGGGAGCCAATAAGGACATAACCCGCGATTTACTTTCTCGAATTGTTGAGGGGTTGGTGGCTAGGAGTCCAGGATATAGTTTGGTTAAGTTGAGATATTTGGGTATCAAATTAATCATGATGATGAGTGATATACGTGACATATGTAAATTATAATTATTATTTTAATCGTGCACTGTGATAAATCAATTTCTTCAACTAAAGCAGTCGCATAATCCGTACTTCATTGGAGATTGATGTACTCATCTAGCTTCACGACTATATAAACTTCTTTTGAAAAGCTCCATAAAAGACAAAAGTAATTTATTGTCATGTATTAAATTGCGAAGTCTAGTTTCCAAAATTAGTTATGGATTGGACCATTTGCAAAATAAAGGTCCCTAGTCCCCACTAGATACAACAACAGTATTGGATGTTAAGAAGATGTTGATTGGAAAAAGATATTGTCCATGACACCTACATTACAAAAACCTAAATTAACAATAAATAGGAGCTGTCCCATGCACTTGGCATTACATCAAAATAAATCCAAAATATTTTTGTAGGACACATTCACAATAAGAAACAAAACCCACAAAAGCGAAGTCGCACCGTCCGAATAGGACAATTCCTATTGGATTATTAGATTTTATGGATTACCAACTATTTCAGTAAGTCTAGATATGGTTCAGTTCGATTATAAAGAGAATCAAATCGAACCAAAATTTTTGGATACTTAATAAATGGAACCTTCGGATTCAAATTTAATTATGAAATCAAATCGGTATGATTGGAAATTTTGTCTAGCCCTATATTTGAGAGTTGAGTTACTGACATGGTTCAGTTCGATTATAAAGAGAATCAAATCGAACCAAAATTTTTGGATACTTAATAAATGGAACCTTCGGATTCAAATTTAATTATGAAATCAAATCGGTATGATTGGAAGTTTTGTCTAGCCCTATATTTGAGAGTTTAGTTACTAGATCTCAACTTGTTATGAAGTTATTACATCATAACAAAGTGCGGTACGTACCATTTCTTTCCAATTTTATACTGACTTGAATTTTTTCACTATATTTGGAGGGAATTGGCATTGAACTTAAGGAATATTCGTACTATGACAGTTCAGATGAAGAGTCACTAGAATGACTATTTATTTAGTTCTTGTGCATAGTCCTCAAAACCCATTCATATGCATATGCAGTCCTGATGCAATTAAGGGTACCTTCCAATTTCTTGTTTATTTATCCAACAAGAATTTGATTCTTGTGAAAGAGAGACTTTATTAAACATTTCAAAATGGCACTGGGGACAATGGATGTAATATCTGATGTTCTGGTTCCTACATAGAAATTTAGGTTACTCGAGGTAACAAGTTGGTAATACAAATTCATATATAAATAATGGAGGATTTGAAATTATAAACAATTCTGTGCAAACTGCATACCCTGGAGATATTGCTGTACATTTTTGCATTAATAGGGAAAATAATGCAGTGTGTAGAGGACATATCATCATGCCCTTGCTTTGCCCCTAATATTTCTTGAAAGGAAAGGCGAAATGAGAAGAATGAAAGGACATAGTTGTTATAATAAAGATGAAAACAAGATGCCAATAAGAAAATAAAGAACGCAAACACAAAACATCAAGATTTATATGGAAACCCAAGATGAGAAAAAATCATAGGTTGATGAGAGAAATCCATTGTATGAAGAGAATTACAATGAATATTGCTTTCAATATGTTTTCAATGCTATCATGTTTTCATCTTTATTATAAAAAGTTGGTATCAGAGCTTGGTTATTCTTGATAATGGAAGCAATGAAATACGATATTTCACCGTTGGATTGCAATACAAGGTTTTCGCCATAGGAAGTGAAGATGTGTGTTGTGCTTGCTCAGATTGATTTGGAAGATGCATTATTGGATTTTGATAATATGCTTTTTTCTTGGATACAAGAGGAAAAACAACTCAGGGATCGAAAGGCTCTATCCTAAATTCATCTTCATCTCTCAATTTTTCAGAATGTTTTTAAGGAGAAGAGTGCCGCTTCATTGTAGTCAAAATTTGAGCAACTTCGTATGACAAAAGGCTTGACAAGTAAGTTACACTTGAAGCAGTGTTTGTATTCTCACCGCATGTCTGAAGTTATGTCAATTGATGATCACTTGATCATGCTTAGGAAATTGTGGCTGATTTGGAGAGTATGGAGGATAAATATGGTGAGGAGGATCTTACTTTAATATTATTCAATTTGCTACCATCTTCGTATACGAATTTTAGAGACACTATCCTCTATATTCTTGATACTCTCACAATTGATGAAGTTTACGATGCTTTATTGTTAAAAGAGAAGTTGAAGCACCTTGTGATTGGAGCATAGAGTCGAGGGCTTGGTTGTACATAGGTGGACTCATGATAGGAATCAAGGTGAAATAATGAGAGGTAGATCAAAATCTAAGAATAAAGATAAGGTATGTCACTACTGCAAGAAAAAAGAGCACATGAGAGCTTATTATTACAAGTTAAAGAATATGACGTCTGCTACAAATCATAAGGGAAAGCAACTTGAAGATTCAGGAGAAGCTAGTGTTGTGGAAGATGAAAAAAGTGAAAGAGAATACCTTGATGGCGATTCCAAAACTTGTGAGGATATACTTGATTTGATGTGTAATTTCCATATGAGTCCTAATACGGATTGGTTTACTACATATGAAGTGGTTTTAGAGGAGTAGTAATCATGAGAAATAACTTATCGTGTAAAATTACTGGTATTGAAACAATTAGAAGATGTTTGATGGAGCCGTCAAAACATTAGGTGATGTGAGACATGTCTATGACTTGAAGACGAATGTTATATTTTTAAGTATCCTTGATTCAAAGGGGTACATGTATACTGGTAAATATGGAGTTCTGAAGGTTAGGCAAGGGTGCTCTTATGGTGATGAAAGGAAAGAGGATCCTGATACAGTTGTATACCTTATAAGGTTCTACAGTTATAGGTGATGCAACAGTTTTTACTTCTTCTTTAGCAGATCAGGAAGTCACTAAACTTTGACATATGCAGCTTGGATACATGAGTGAGCATGTGATGGCTGAATTGAACATGATAGGGCTCTTGGTGATTAGAGTATAAGTAAGTTGAAAATTTTGTGAGCATTGTATTTTTGGGAAGCAGAAAATGGTCAAATTTACCAAATAGAGATACAACACGCAGGGAACACTTGATTACATCCATTATGATCTCTAGGGACCAACATGGGTGCCTTCGAAAGGAGCTGTATATTATTTATCGATAGTGATTGGCGACTTCTTTAGAAAAAAATGAATTTTTATCTTGAAACAGAAGAGTGATGTGTTTACTACCTTCAATGATTGAGAAGCATACCAAAAAACATGTAAAATGTCTTCACACTGATAATGGTTTGGAGTTTTATTCGAGTGAGTTTAATAGTTTTTGTAAGGCAAAAAGGATCTTGAGGTACTGACGATGCGTGGGACTTTGCAATAAAACAGTGTGGTAGAACGTATGAATAGGATCTTAATGGGGAAAGTTTGGTGTATGCTTTCAAATTCTGGGTTGCCTAAGACATTTTGGGCTGAAGCTGCTTTTACTACTTATTTTCTCATTAATCGCTCATTTAGAAGAACACTCTAGAAAAGGTATGTACTTATTCTCCTCTTAATTATTCAGATTTAAAGATATTTGGCTGTCCTGTTTGTACGCATGTTGATAATGGAAAGTTGGAGCCAAGGTCTAGAAAGGTTATTTTTCTAGGTTTCAAATCGGGTATTAAAGGTTATAAATTTTGGTGTTCAGAAACAAATATGGTGGTTATTAGTAGAGACATGGTCTTTGATGAGAATGCAATGGTTTAGAAACTACCTCTCAGAGATTCTGGGATTATAAATCAACAGGAGCAAAGTACTTAGGTGGAGTTGAAAATTAGTTCAAGGGATAAACCAGACTTTTCATCACAGTCTAGCTCAGAAGTAAGGGAGAGTACTGCTTCGCCTTCAGGACCAGTGGTATCGCATTATTTGATTGCAAGACAGACCTAAAAGAGAGAGTAGACCTTTGCAAAAGTATGGCAAAGCAGACTTGGTGGCATATGCATTAAATGTGGCAGAAGATGTTGATTTCAGTAAGGGGACTGCTACATATTCAGAAGAAATTAGTTGTAGAGATTTTAGCAAATGGATGATTGTTATACAAGGGAAGATGGAATCACTTCATAAAAATGGCACGTGGGACTTAATGGGAAGATGGCCGTTCGTTGTAAATGAGTGTTCAAGAAAAAGAAAGGTACATTCAAGAGTTGAAGAAGCAAGGTACAAAGAGAGATTGGTAGGTAAGGGTTACAATCAAATTTCAGGTGCAGACTTCATAGATGTATTCTCTCCAATTGTAAAGCATAGCTCAATTAGAGCTTTACTTGGTTTGTACCTAAACATGATTTGGAGTTTGAACATTTGGATGTGAAGACCATATCATGGAGAGCTTGAATAGGACATCTATATACAATATCTAGAGGGTTTTATAGTCTCATGAAAGGAGAAATATGTTTTTTTCATTGAAGAAGTCACTTTACGGCCTAAAGTAGTCACCGAGACAGTGATATAAAGAGGTCTTGAAAGAGCCAAATGTGGATAAAAGAAAAAATGTCGCTGCATTTTCACTCTCTAAATGCCCAATTTTTGCTCGAGCACCCTGAATAAGATGTTCAGCATTCGGGGGACCAAAGCCTAGTGCTCGAGCGCTAGTGCGCTACGCGTGTCATTGGTCTTGATTTTTGATCTGGTGAATTCTCTTCTTTTGCGTTTGATTTTTCCTATCTTAGGTTTCCATGTAAAATTTTGGTGTTATTGTTAGTGATTGGTTTATTTTATTTTGCAATTATCTTGCCTCGTTCATAACATTACTTACTACAGTTTCAGATATCAAGTTTTGGTTACTAAACATGTCAAAATATGGGGCATTACTCACAAAGATAATTTTCGTTTCATAACTGTAACGTAATAGCTGTCTTGGTAGATGAGTTGCACAGTTAGCACCTAATCTCTAAACTGTTGATCAATCAAGGAGAAATGGGTTTTGGAGTGCCCACTATTCATTGGCAAACGTCTTTGATTGCTTACTATACTATAAGATGGTTGAGTTTTGGCCATTAAACTTTTGAAACTGACATTCAGATATGAAAATTTAGGAATTATCAACGACTCTTCAGAAATACGATGGTTTTATGAATTTATGATTAGAATGACTTGAATGGTTTAGCATTCTCTTTTGGTTTGTAGTATTTGATGTGTAAACTCAAGTAGATAGAATTTTACAAGGGAGTGAAAATAACGTCAAAATCAAGAAGAACAAAAAGAGAAATATTAATTATGGTGCAACTAAAGCTAGTAATTCCTTTAGAAAAACATCTCCCAAAAAAATGATATTGGAGTTAATAAATCCAAAAAAATATGATGCCGGAGAGATAATTACATTTAAAAAATATTCACAAAAAGAAAAAAAAAATGATACTAGAACTAATAATTACATTAAAAATCATACGCAAAAAAATGTGCATCAATCAAAATATTGAAAAATATGATGCTGAAATTACATAATGGTTTACAAAAAGATGATGTGTCAAAAAGATCATGGGTAAGTTTTTCTTTTTTTGGTATTTGATTGAAGAAATTCTGACCCAATAATATCTCACCAAATCATGTATGTAAATCATTATGTACATGTAGTATAACTGATATTTTTTTTACCTTTCTTTTTAGCCCGAATATGCTATCTTCAAATGACATTGGCTCTAGCGACGTGTTGAACCACTCCTAATGGGAAAAGAAATGGTTAGTACACATTACTAAACATTGATGCACATGTTTTGGTGAATATTTTTTTATGTAGTTATTAGTTGCAACATTATATTTTTTTGCAGGATTTTTTTAAATATAATTATTAACTCCTGCATCATGCTTTGTGGATTTTTTAATGTACTTATCAACTTTAACATATTTTTCTGAATGCTTTTCGGTGGATATTTTTTTGAATGTAATTACTAGCTTTAGTTGTATCGTGATTTTAACATTATTTTCTCTTTCTTATAAAATTATATCCACTTAACTTTGCATACCAAATACTAAAAACCATTTATTCTCTTGCTAAAAGAGAAAGCTGAACCATTCAAGTAATTCTAATCATAAATTCACAAACCATGCATATTCTGTAGGAGCCCATGATAATTCCTAAGTTTCCATATCTTGACATCAGTTTGAGAAGTTTAGTGGCTAAAACTCGACCACCTTAAAGTATAGTGAATAATCAAAGACATGCAAAAATATGTAAGCAATCAAATACGCATTTCTCCTTGATTGGGCACAAGCTGTGCAATCCATTTGCTAGGCCAGCTATTCTGTTACAGTTACAAAACAAAAGTAATACCGTGAGTAATGTCCTATATTTTGAGACGTTTAATGATTAAAACTAGACACGTGAAATTGAGTAAGCAATCGAAAACACCAACTTAAGTTTAGTGAGTATTGAGACAATTAACTAGGTGTTTTCCCATTTACAATTTTCTTTTCTTTTTGTCCTAATAGAATATTTTTCCCGTTGTACTACTATTTAGAAGCCTATGTAGAGTTAAGTATCATTAGCAACCGTTTGACACAGGGCAATAAAAGGTGAAGAAGAGATTATTTGCAAGTACTTGTAACTTTTACCAAGAGCAGTTAACGTGGATGCACATTATTCTTATAAAAAAGTTAAATCTAGTAAAAATGTTACTATCGCCATCTTCATATTTTATCTATCATATACAAATGTTTACCCAATTTTACATACTTTCGACTTTCTTAAAGAAAACTACCAAACTGGGTCCATTATTTAAAATTACAAAATTTCAAATAAAACATGTCAATAGTCTCCTACCGTTGATATTATGAAAAGGAAATTATGGACAAAAAAAGTCAATTAGTAAATTTTATCAGCAGTTACATCGATGGATAATATGAATTATCGTTAGTCTTGTAGTAATTAAAGTAAATTGATCTTGAATTTCAAGTTTGTGAGGTTATATCATGTGGACAATTTTCATAACAAAAACTTGTACTACTTGAATTCAGAGTCTATGTTTGACGTTTTAAACATTACATTGCAAAAAGCATTATCTTGTACAATAAATCTTGCATTGACTTTAACATTCAAATATTTAATTTCAAGTTAGAAGTATTGATAAGGGTAGTTTATACACTTATTCGTGACTCTAAATTATGATATTTTATTATCTTTTGGATTAAATTTTACCTAANATATTTTATTATCTTTTGGATTAAATTTTACCTAATTTATGTTATATTGCATTTTGTAGGTAAAATTTTATGTTTAATGAAGAATTGGAGAAAAGAATGCAAACGTGACGAAAAATGGCAAAATTTAAATATGAAACATTGGAGGGAAATATTACATTAAATAAGTTCGAATTAAATAGACTTCAATAGACTTGAATAGGACATTTTAATTGGAGGCCCAAATTATATATATATTTTCAAACACACACACACACACACACACACACACACACACACACACATATATATATGATCTAATGAGCACCGGTACTCAATCAATAGTCTCCTACCGTTGATATTGTGAAAAGGAATAATAAATTTGTGGTTGACATTTTTGTGGGTCTTCATTATTGAGTTTTCTCACGAAATTATTGACAAAAAAAAGTCAAATAGTAAATTTTATCAGGAGTTACATCGATGGATAATATGAATTATCGTTAGTCATGTCATAATTAAAGTAAATTGATCTTGAATTTCAAGTTTGTGAGGTTATATCATGTGGACAATTTTCATAACAAAAACTTGTATTGTTTGAATTCAGAGTCTATGTTTGACGTTTTAAACATTACATTGCAAAAAGCATTATCTGGTACAATAAATCTTGCATTGACTTTAACATTCAAATATTTAATTTCAAGTTAGAACTATTCGTGGCTCTAAATTATGATATTTTATTGTCTTTTGGGTTAAATTTTATCTAATTTATGTTATATTGCATTTTGTAGGCAAAACTTTATGTTTAATGAAGAATTGGAGAAAAGAATGCAAACGTGACGAAAAATGGCAAAATTTAAAGATGAAACATTGGAGGGAAATATTACATTAAATGAGTTCGAATTAAATAGACTTGAATAGGAAATTTTAATTGGAGGCCCAAATTATATATATATATTTTCAAACACACACACACACACACATATATATATATACACACACACACACACAGGAAAAACACGTAGAAATGAGAGAGATAGACACAGCAGGGAGATGACACAGAGAGGAGGGAAAACTGCCACAGGAAAGAAAAGAGTAGAGAGTAAAAGAAAGAAAAGAAAAAGAAAAAGAGAAGAGAAAGAGAAGGAAAAGTCAAAGGCAGAAAAAAAGGGACACGTTTCAGGGGGAAGAAAAGAAAAAGAGAGAAAAGAAGGAAACTGTAAATATCAGAAATTTTCACGTTTCGTCAATTTTGATGATATCTTTCCACTTTTGCGTATTTTTATTTTTTCAATATGAATAACTAATTTTTATATTAGGGAAAATAATGTAGTCGACTTGTGAACTTTTATTTTTTTATTCAAGATTTCTATGATTTATTTATTTATGTGTTGATTTTATTATGAGTTTAATGCATTAAATTATCTGATTAATAATTTGGTGATTATGTGAGTTTCTTACGAATCGATATGTGAGTATGAGATTTAGACCATATAATAAAATCCGATA
>CAIGRM010052824.1:0-14953 GCA_903798335.1 Fraxinus albicans
AAAAAAGTCCGAGCCGGGCCCGACTAGGTTCCGCTGACCACTACGCTGCGTCAACTCAAGCCGGCCCGACCCGTTACTAAGTAATAAAAAAAAATTATATTTTTTATTTTTTTAATTTTTCTTTTAAGTTTAAATGTGTTTTTTGTATATATTAATATTTAGCTATTATTTATAATACGTATAAATTGCACAAATTTTAAATAGATTATAAAAAAATATAGATTTATGAAGAATTAAAAAAAAAAACACGGGCCGGCTCAGCCCGCTAAGGCTCGAACCGAAAGCTCGAGCCGACCTCATATTTTTGGCGAGCCCAAAAAAGCCCGAACCTATTTTGCTCGAGCCAAGCCTGAGCTTTGAGTTTCAGCTCGTTGACATAGCTAACCTCGACGTCATCACAAGTTGTTTGTTGAAATATGAGTCAACAGACATTGTAAGCGGAAATAAACATGAAAATCCAAAATTTCCCTTGGATTTCAAGGCAAATATTAAGACAATGATTCCAATCACAATTTTTCTCATAAACATGTGTACTCAAGGTAAATTTTCCGATACTATTCCAAGATGAGTGAACTCATAAACATGTACTCAAACAACAAAAGAAAAGAAAAGAAAAGAACAGAGTGAACTGGAAAGTACAAACTACAATGGAAATGGAAAAAATGAAAGGGAACCGAGTCCATTTTCAAAACAAAGTTATTTGGTCACACAGAATATGTGAACTGATGATTTTCCAACAAATTCATCACTCAGAATCAGGTGAACAGCAGAAAAAGAATGTGAATAAAATATATCCAAAGAAAAATAATATCAATATTGATTTAGAGCAATGAATGGCAAGTTTTTTCTAAGATGACAAGTTACTAACACGCAACAACGTCTGTGTATCCACCAATACATTAACCAAATTAATAATTTTATCTCACAGGACAACACTCGGTATTACGCCGTCCTTTTCTTTTCTTTCCCACAGAGAAACAGGCAAAATATTGCAAATCATTATGAAACTTAACTACTTTCAGCACTAAATGTTCCATATATACAATAAGTCAATCACGTAGCAAGACTAAAGTCCAATCTTTGACTATCAACAGAACTATGCTCCTAAGCAATCAAAATACGAAAGACCCGAGAATTCTTGTGTCCTACAATTTAGTAAAGTGATAGTACTGGTATAAATGGGAAACCTAGAGGAAAATCATATTAAAGAAGGAAAACTAAGAAGCTAAAATGTTGTCTACAGTGCTTTCCTTCCATGTCAAGTAACCAAACATGCACTTATAAGAGTGTAAATTTAGAGACCCCCCCATGATACGGAAAGGTGAAAAAGGATCGATACGGCTGATCCCAATATAAGTACGGGATACGGTAGAGTTGAGTTTTACCATACATAACACTGATTATATCCACAGTAAATCACCATCATAAAAAATTCAACTCAAAATCACAAACTTGCAAGAAATTCAAGAAGAGTATGAACCCTGCTTAAGTACTAGTTGCTAGCCTGTAGCAGATTGAAATATTTGGGGAATTGAAGTAAAAAAGGATCACTAAGATCATAGTACTTATAAAATAAATTTATCTAAACATAAACAAACATACAGGGGGAAATAAAATACTCAACTGCAATTTGGGCACATCAGCATGAACAATAGCTTGCATTTTTTTCTTAGACTCTTACTACCTCTATGATCTTTTGTTGCAGGAAGTAACAGAAAGTTTAGTGGGTTATGCTGATTGGGATGGGAAAAAATCTTAAGGAAAATCAATCTACACGTATCAAATATACCTGTAAACAAGAGAACAGAAAACTTCACCGTCGAGTGAAAACAAGAATTGATAACAATTGCCAATTCAGAATCTATTACAAATTCAGAGAACCAAAAATATGCCTTAAGTAATACAAGCAGTAAGCAACCAATACATGAATGGTTCTTAAGGACTCACTAATAAGGAAACCTAACAGGATTTCAGTGTTTATTGCAAAATACATGTCACAATCAATCCAAAAAAGTATTTGGAAATGCACCTGCCTTTTTTTCTCAATGTTTCTCTTAGCGAAGCATCACATTAATTGAGAGCTTTAAAATCCAAAAAAAAAGTGAAAAATGATGTAGCAATTTCAAAACTCAGCTAGATAGTCACCCTACCATCAAATTGTCATAAAAGTCAATCATCTTGAAAATCCTTCTACTCTATACGGTTAGAATAAAATCCCTGTAGTAGAATAATTGTAATGGCCTTTCAGGACATGCAAGGCTGTTAGTAAGCGAACTTATGACATTGAATGTCATCATACATATAGGGAATAAAAGGCAAGTTATTTATCAGTAAGGTAACCACCTTTCAATATGCAGCCATCTTAAAAAACAATTACCAAAGACTTCATGATTTAATCAGATCGCAACATAATTCCTGGAGGTTAGGGTTGTGCGAGTGAGTGTCAAGAGGTTCAGGTTTATGGCCAGAGGTAATCAACAGGAACGATGTAAACAATCTGAAAATATCATTAATTGAACTTGATATCAGTAGACATCATAGTAAACACAATTGATGAATACTCAACTAACAATTTGCAATAAAATTAATTAATCATAAAATACAGCCCAAACAGAACAAACTCACTCTACACTCTTCATAGCAATAACTAAATAATCCTTGTTCCTCATTATTTTGGGATATTATAAAACTCAACAGTAAACTTAGGAAAAGGAGTGAACTAAAAGAAAAGTGACTGATGGACAATACAGAAGACCTTAGCTTCATATACTCTTTAAATATTATCATATGATACTACACTTTTGAAGGAAGGTAGTGGAACATGTAAGGAGAAAAACAAGTGAATTTTAAAATAGAATTTGAAGGAACAAAAATAGGATATAGACAGGTTAGCAGAGTTTTGTAGATAGCGAAATATGCAATGTGAAAAAATAAATAAATAAAGACAAGTGAATTTTCAATTTGAATGAAAATATGATAAAGATAATAGTATGATGTCGAATGAGGTGGCGATTGAAACATGTCAAGCAGTATTAGGATAGTTTAAAGGTAGAATAATCCATTTGTACAGAACTATTTACCTTACAGAATTCTTACACCCTCTCACATGAGGGTGGGTCCCACGAACAAAAAAGAAAAAAAATTACCCACCCACCCCTCCCTTATGAGTATGTGTAGGTTGTCTGTATATGTACAGGTAGAATGTTTCTTTAAAGGTATACAAACACCTAATAATGAAACTTTGTGGTGGAGTGAGAAGGTTCATTTTCAATAATTAAAAACTTACCTACATATGAAAAGACACATTTGTAAAAAAGCATAAATTAACTAATTGCGAAGCATGGGAGTTCCATGTGGAAGCATATAAGAAGTAGTTCAGATGTCTAGGAACCAATGATGGAGGGAAAGTTATCATAAGATATCTTGCCTAAGGGAGAAGGGAAATAGAAACATATTCGAGTCAAGTATGTTAAAACATGTGAACCACAGAATTTATTTTGTAGGAGTGACATCAGAATGTGTTAAGGTTAATTCCGACATGCCGAATATGTGTCCACAATGAATATCGCGTGTATTGGCATCGTGTCCAACCATACAAATAACAAAAATAATTTGGACACTCTACCTAGCATTTTCAACAATTATCAGTGTCGTATCGAAATCCGACAACTCGTCTACGGTAGGAGGGTGTTGTGCATCCTAACCAATAAGTTTAAAAGACAAGTTACGCACAATAGTTATTAGCTGTGCAACAATTTATGCTATTGAGTGTTGAGTTGTTAATGGACACTGTCTTTATAAGTGAAAAATGAGATTATATATCAAGTATCAACAAGTGATCAATAGGAACTATTGTTCATTTAACTTTCATATGGTCAAATATCTATAGATAATACTCCTCTATAAGTTTACATGTAAAAGTGCATCGGCACATATAAAACATAATGCATTCACTTCTGTTGGGTGTGCGACCAAAGTCCCACATTAACTAGAAGTGGGGAGAATCGTGGATTTATAAGTATAGACAATATCTTCATTGATATGAAGCCTTTTGGGGTAAAGCCCAAAAGCAAATCCATGAGGGTTTAGGCTTAAAGTGAACAATATCATACCAATGTGGAGATATATGGTGTCTATAACCCAATAAGTGGCATCAGAGCCAAGCCCCAGACTTAGCCATGTAGATGAATTCTTCGGAATGCTGCATGAAGGTGGTGAGCCTCGGTCTGCTCGTGATGGGAACCGTGGATGAGCTATATTGGACATGCGGTGTGCTCCTGATGCTTCGTAGACGTGTCCTGATCCCAATGAGGTGAAGAGGAGTTGACCTGAATAGAGCAAGCTCTTGAGTTAGTCGTTTGAGGGGAGGCTCGGTGGTCCTTTGTTCGAGGGGAGGATTGTTGGGTGTGCGACCAAAGTCCCACATTGACTAGAAGTGGGGAGGATCGTGGGTTTATAAGTATGGACAATATCTTCATTGGTATGAGGCCTTTTGGGGTAAAGCCCAAAACCAAATCCATGAGGGCTTAGGCCGAAGTGGACAATGTCATACCAATGTGGAGATATGTGGTGTCCATAGCCCAATAACTTCTCTCTATTTTCTTCTAGTGTACCACACGTTTGGACAAAGACATCGGTACAGCAGCCGTATTCCAATGTTATGGATTTGATATTAATTTCGAGAAAGACACATTCTGCTTCATGCCTGTAGGTCTGTTAACAAACACGACACCAGGCATCAACTATTTCGATTTCCTATCAATTGGCACCAATGACAAAACCGGTGTTTCTTTTATCCTTTGGATTACGCTGAATATAGATACATGAATCAAAATCTTATTACAATGCAATATAGTATATAAACAAACACCCAAAATAACAAAAACAATATGTAAACCGACAAATATTATCCTACAAATCCACATTTCTTGTATATCAAAAATACGCCAATCACTTACATTTATCCTGATTCAACTAAAGGCACTTAGTAATTAATCAAAAAGTGTATAAAATTCAATAATTCACCTCAAATCCCAACGCGACACTGCTTCAGGCCACTGGTTAATGTCCCCGATCTCCCATTACTCGGAAATGCAACGGCCAAATCCTCGCAAAACACCTTCAGCGACCTCTTTCGCGTCGGCCATGCCTTCGCCTCGAGCCTAACCCTCGAGAGCATCCTCAAGTTGAACCCCACATTCCCATTCTTGTTCCTCTCATTATTTATCCCATCCACTACCCACTTATCCACAAAACTCCCAGCGGCAGCAAAATTTGCCTTTAAAGATGTCTCATTTTTGGTATCTTGGAAAAAGGGTGGAACAGCAGTATCCGAAAGGGTCTGTGATTTGTATAAAATCATGGCCTCGATATGATCGTAATCAACTGTCATTTTCTTATTCGGGTTCCGCGCAGTAAGCCGGGCTTCTGAGGTAAATGAAACAAGAGAATCGTTGGTAATAGTAAAATTGGAGAACGAAACCGAGTCGACCCGGAACTCAGGAAGCCGGGGGCGGAGGATAATCCAAACAATGAAGGCGATGGTACCAAAGATGACAACAAGTCCTATAATAAACGAAAAGATGCGGCGGACACAGGTGGCGCGTCGGACCAAGTCTGGGTCAGGTTGATAACTTTGTTGGGAGTACGGGTAGTTTTGGTAACTGGTGTAGGAACTGGGGGCAGGGGCGGCATAGGGATAGGCAGTGCCGGGTGGCGGATTAGCGGAGTAACCATTGGGATTGACAGGATAACCAGTAACGGGTCTATTGGGGTCTTCCATATGCACAAATTTCAAAAACATCTGGAAATAATTTGAGATCGGAACAACAATCCGGGGAATTTATAAAAATAGCCAATTTCATGTCCGTTAATTGAAAGGTGTCTAATTTTGATAACACTTTCAAAAATGGCCAAAATTGATACCAAATTGTCTATTATACCCTCAATTAAAAATGAAGCATTTTTTTCAATTTATCACTAATTTCAAGAAGAACAAGTATCTTTCATGAGAAGTTACATTAATGCTAGCTAATATCTAATAAATTTATTTGCTTTTATTATCTATTGGATATTAACCAAGAATTTTGGAAAAAAATGAAAAAGATGAAGTAGAAAAGTCATTAACACTAAAAAATAATACTTCCAATTCATAAGAAAATTATATAATTTCATTTTGAAAAATTTAATCACATCCAAATTTGCAGTTGATTAGGCTTTTCACAATTCTCTGTAGAAGGTAATTTTTATTTGAAATTTTGTTTTTGTTGATAAGTTGTGTTTAATAGTTGGTATTCTTGACATTTTATAATGTTCTTGACATTTTAAAAGTAGCTATCGACATTTGGATCACGTTTATCTTGACATTTGACACTTCATTTGTTTAGAGCGAAATTTCGTTATGAACATGAGAGTTCTCCATATTTTATAATGTTTTTGACATTTTAAATATACTTCTCAACATTTTATAAATGTTTTATTTACTTACTTATAGGGAGAAGTGAACATTTAATACATATTTGACATGGTACTTTTTAAAATAAGTAATATATGTTATGTACCAAATTATTATTTGTCAATACAATTCTTAATTATATAAATAATTTTGTCTTCATTGTGAAATTTAAAATTATTAATAAGGACATTTTGGTCTATATTATAGTATCTATATTATAGTAAAATTGACATTGAAAAAAAGTTTGGACTTTTTTGCAACTATGTAAAAGTGGCTTTTTGCAATTTCAGTACTGTAATGTTCTTTGGACGGCAGAATATGCCGTCTTAGAGAGAGAGGGGGTTGAGATCGTGACTCCCAATATAGAAATATTTATTATATCTATAATTAATTATCAATTTTTTGCTTTGGAAAAAAATAATTAATTATTAATGTTTTGAAAAACGATAAAGTTAGCCGGACATCTACTTGAAAAAGGTCAAGATTAACCCTTAACTGTTGAATCCGGATCGAATCGGTAATCGACTGGGTTACGGTGTACTGATCAATTCTTAGTTTTCATTAGTTGGTTCTTGCATTATTTTAACATTATTTATTATTGATACTTTAGAAATTTTGCACATATGAATATCTGAATTTGATGATTGGGAATGAACACGAGTGGGATCTTCAAGACCTGAAATAAAGACGTCGAAATGTGTTCTCATCACCCTTCGATGCTTAAATTAGTGAAAGAGAAAATATAAACGTGAAGCTATAAACTAAAATAATATAATGCGTACCTGATAATGAATAAGTTTCTTGTATTTATAGAGCTAGGCAGCACAATCTAGGCTCCTATTTGGTTGGAATTATAATTTAAATTTAATTTTAAACACATTTTATGAACCCACATGTTTTCAACCACGCATTTCATGATTTTAATATCCACCAAACAGTGACTAGATAAGATTAGGTCACTTTGATGTCTTATCCATTTAAAAGTTCTGAAGGGCGTGAGAGTCCTGTAACATCTGGACATTGGAGTTTCGTTGAAACTGTAAGATTATATTAGTAATATAGGATTAGGACAATGAAAGTAGAGTCCTCGTAGGCTAGTAATTCTTGAAGTAGAAAGAGGAAGGGATAGGCAAGGTAGGGGTCCCATATTTGACGACATTTCGAGCCTGACCTGAGGTGAGAAATCTCGAGAAAGGGTTTACCTTTACAGTCATCTCGAGAAGTATAAGACGTTGGGCTCGGTTGGATTCTTCTAAGGTCAACATAAAACTTACAAATATTTACCATTAAATTTAAATGATATTAACTTAAGCTTTTTACTATGTTTTTTCAATACTATTTGTTAATATTCGTAATATTAATATCTATTATGTATAACTTTTAAGTTACTGGTTTATTATATGTACGTTGCATATTTTATGTATAAGACTAAAGAATTGATACTTCGTGGTTTACATTGAAGTTAAGAAAACATACCCAATCAAAATTATCATTATACATAATCATATATATTATAATATTTTTATAAATGATTGAGTTTTTTTATTTTTTAAATACATTTTTAAGAATGTGGGAAGTGCCACTTGTGTATTCTACATTTTTAATATTTTTAATTTAAATGAATAATTAATTAATATAATAATATAATATAATTTATATGTATTAAATTTACGTTAGATTCATTTTCGTAGAAAACTTTCATAAAAAATTCAGAATGAAAATGGAAATGAAATTAATTTCTTGCAGAAATAATATCGGAATTTATCAAGGGAAATAACAATAAAATTTCCATCGATAATTTTTCATCAAACTAAAATTGTTGCTTATAGTTACTATAGAAATTTGTAGATATTTTTGACGAACTTGTATGCGTAGATACATTCATCGATAATCGCCAACACTTCGATTACCGTCGAAAAATTACTAACACGACTTTCATGTTCAATATGTAGTGTCGAAAAAATTCCTTAGTACTAACAAAAGACTGGTCTTTAGTGACAGAAAATCCATCGCCATCCTGTTCTACAAGGTTTTCTTACATTTGGCTGGGAACAAGAAAAAAAGAAAAGTAAACAAACTTACTTGGATTGTACAATAGTACAAAATGCCCAGACTAAATGAATTAGCAAAATTGAAACAAGACTTGAAGAGTAAAATCTCAGTGTTTTCTGTGGGTATATTCAAGTGGAGCTTGAACGATTAATGGAAAGAAGGCTAAGAACTATAAAAGCATAATGGATAGACAAGAAAAGAGAGAAAAAAATAATGCCATTTACGAGTTTCGTCCACTGTCCTCGAGCATCATTCCTCTAAGACTTTTAGCAAGCCAAATAGCTGTATCCCTGGGAGAAACTTTTTCTTTTCCAAAAGGTTTCAAAATGACAGCGAGTTCTTCCAGTCTATCCTGCTGAAGTAAGTCAGCAGACAATTCCAATAGCCCTTCAAGTGCTTCGGCTCTCTGCTTGAAGGATGTAACATCTAAAGTTTCCTTCACGGGGGCTTCCTCCGGTGTGGAAGAGTTAGGTTTTGCGGGTACTAGCGAATCTGATTTGGGAACCACAGGAGTGGGATTGGTGGGAGTCTTCAAATCTATTTCCTTCGTAACGAGATTTTCAGAAAGATTTGGAGTCGTCGTATTTTCAGAGCCACAGGGTGATTTTGGAGCTGAGGGAGAAGCCGGATCTATTGTATCGACATTGTCTCCAGCAAAATTTATCAGCTTCCCAACATCTACATTTTCCATTACTTGCTGTTCACTACCAACTCGGAAACTACTGTGGCGTATCACATGTATCACATCGTCAAACGCTGGTGGGAGATGAGTACCGGCTGGCTTTTCAATTATTGCATTTTGCCAAAGAATTCCCTTATCCGACAGCAAATTCTTCAGACTAGATGAAATATGAGTGTCAGTGGAAGAGGAAGGATCTTTTACCTTGGAAACTAGTTTCTTCACCGTAAAGTTATCATCAGTATCAAATGCTGAAGTGAATTTTGATTGGACCGTGACTTCAGTCATACTACTGGGGTCGATAGTTGGAGAATCCCTTTTTCGCTTGAGTAATTCTTCACAGGAAGTAAATGGAATCTCCATAGTTTCAATTGGAGTCAGTTTCTCATCACAGGCACTAGCATTCATACCTCGATGCTCTGAGTGTTCCTCAAATGCTCCTACAGAAGATAAGGTAGACTTACCCATGCTTCCTTGATTTTCCTCTGATGGATATGTTAGCCTTTCAATGTGGGACGAGGAAGACGTGGAACGGCTCGGTCGAGACTCGGCGAATTCAATTTCAGTGGTCAGCGGATTCTCGGATTTTTCATTATTCCCATGATCTTCCACATATTTATTTTCCAGCCTATCAGAGAGTGAAGAGGAGGATGAAAAGCTAGGTTGAGATTCAATTTTGGTGATTCCTTGTTTCTTGGATTTTTTGTTATTCCCATGATTTTCTAGCCTTTCAGAGAGTGAAGAAGAGGCTGAAAAGCTGGGTTGCGATTCAATGATATCAATTTCAGTGGATTGCGCATTGATCAGAAGTATCTCATCCGACAAGTGAATAATAGGAGTCGTTGCATCATCACAAAGCTCAAATCCTTGGATCGACACTGAAGAGGATGCAGAATTGCTGCTGTCTGTCTGCATTCCTTTCGAGGCTGCAGCTATGGCCTTTTGAAAATGTGGCACAATTTCTCTTGAATAAGGCACTGGATTGGAAATACCATCAGGATTTCGGGGGTCATATGGACCGACCTCTATATTATTATTCTTCATGTTATTTGGAGTGTCACAGCGCACTTGCCTCATTTGTCCTGAAAATGATGACCTTCTGACCAGGGTCGGAGGCGTTTTCTTTCTTGTCCACGTAGAATATCCATCTTCAGCAATAGTTTTCACAGGACCGGAGCCAGATGGGTGGATACCCTCGTGTCTAGGTTTAGATATCGAAGTGGTTTCCATGACAGGAAACTACACAAATAGAAAATCAATTGCAATCAAGATCACTACAGATTTTAGTTAAGAGAAAAGAATGAAATTCAAGTACCTGGTGCTTCAAAGAATGCATTCCTTTTGTTCGTTTCTTGGAATCAGAGTCCTTTACTGATAAACTCGGTGGTGTCTCCACAGTAGCCTTAAGACCAGAATTAAAAGGACTTGGTTTAGTGATTTTGGGAGATGCTTCAGTAGGCATTCTCTGGTTACCTGCACCGCTAACTTTCGTACGATTCCCTCTCATGGGAGAACTACTTTCTCGAGCTTTTTCTTCTTTTAGAGCCATCATAAATTTTTTAAATGCTTTCGGTTGCTTAGGTTCAGTGTCAGATCTCCATTCCTTGTGCAGTGGTTTCATAACCTCGTGTTCCTTTGTATTTCCTGGAATGGTGCCAGTTTTTTGTTGATCCTCGCTCAGCCGAAGCTGCTGGCAGACGACATCGTTGTTATCATCATCAATAGAAGCTGAATCTCTATCCACAGCTTTGTTGTTGCTATTGAAAATAATATCCTGCACATTTCTCTCAGTCGACATCAAGTTATCTCTGTCGCTGCAAGAACTATTGCTACTTTGGCTTTCACCCATATTCTTCCGAGTGTCTCGACCTATAGAAAGAAGTTTTTGCGGTGAATTTGCAGGAGGAGGATTATAGGATGGCCGGTGCTGATCAACATAAGGCTTTAAATACGGGTGCTTTAGCATGTCCGACGCCTAATAACATCGAAATATCTAGTTACGGCGATATATCATAATCAGTAAATATACGACTTTGCAAACTGATATCGAGAAGTGCTTACGGTTGGCCTATGTTCAGGATTTTTTCTTAGCATACCCTTGATTAGTGTTTTCCTGTGAATAAGGCATGTTCCAAATTGTTTTACAATAACAGCACTATAAAAAAACGTACAACAGATAAAAACACAAACTAATTAAGATCTTATAATTTCTGGTAGCCAAAAGGTTGTTTTAAGAGTAATACAGCGGCATCATCACACGTACAATATTATTCAACATTTCACCAAGGCACGCCCAAAATTAAGTACATAAGAAATAGCAGCACAAATACAATAATCACCGAATACGGTTAAACTTACAAGAATGGGGAGTAACATGAAGGCAAAGGGCCAATGGACGATCGATTAACCTTGCTTATTAAGCTTGCCATGTCCTGAAACACAAATTCCATAAGAACTAAAACGTATTTGAAATAACTGAGTAACCCACACAATTGAAATATGATCAATGAACTTTACAAAGCATAAGGTAACAAGAAATGGGACTAAAAAATGGAAAGCAAAAGGGTCATTAATCTCATTTTTCTAGTAGCTTCAGATGTAAGTCCTCAGTAAAATTCTAGAACATGGACATGTTTCTGTGCCCGTGTGCTCATAAAAATGTGTTTATGACTATGAACAAATTTCCAATGAGACAGACCAGGTTTCATTGAGCTCAGAAACCATAAACAGAGTTGACATAAGATATCATTATACCGTAGTACAAACATACATCCCAACATATACACTTGCATGTACAAGGAATAAAATAGAGCAAAAAGAAATGGGAGGTGGCCAAAATTCACATATTAAATACAGATAAAGCAACTAGGACAGATAGTGGCAAAAACTAAAATAAGTGGAAGGAAATCTTACGAAAGCCTTGAATGCATGACGATGAGCAGCCATTTCATATACACAGCAACCTGGTAAAAAATGAACATATTGGTCGAGAAAAAGTGAAAAAAGAAGGAAAAATCTATAATTACAGGTTAAATTTAGTGCGCAGTGAACTTCAACAAAGTATATACAAAAGTTTATCTCCGTGATCCTTAAACTTCCATGACATTCAAGTGAGATTAGAACACAATGACTAGTAGCATGTCACAAGGGGCTCAAAGTGGTTACTTTGTCCTAATGCGTAATGCCAAGATGTGAATAGATACTTTGTTGAACTTTTGGCATAGTTGGCACAAAGCAGCCATGTTTGAAAAGAAGCAATATAAGAGTAGACATACCTAGGGACCAAATATCGGATTTGAAACCATAAGGAATATCTGCCAGAAGTTCAGGACACATATAATTCGGAGTGCCAACAACCTGGCATGAAAAAACAAGACAAGGCTTAGTTTCTCGAAGACCTTCCTTAGAAATGTGTTGCATAACCAAATCGTAGTCAGGATATCTTTTGACACGATTAAATTTATTTGCAAAATTGTTACACATATGTCCTAGAGGTAAAGTCAGACAATGAGTACATTTTAGTTCTTACATTTGATTTCGGTCCTTCTCTTTAATTCATTTAAATTCATGAATTTTATGAACATCGACTACAATGAAATGAACCAACAGAAAATGCAAGGAAACGTGGCATCTTTTCATACGTCACTCCATAATTATTAATTGACTTTGCTGGGGAAAAAGATTATATGTATACTAAGCATTTACCGAAGAAGCCAAATCATCTGCCTTCAAAGTTTTAGCAAGTCCAAAATCACCTGCAACAAAACAAGAAGCCAAAGAGGAGAAGATTATTAATACGGAGGTATGCATAAAAAAAAAGGAAGGCTAGTTATAAAGTCAATAAAAGACACAATTTTCATACTCACCCAGACGAACAGCTTGATCTTTGGTAAGAAAGATGTTAGAGCACTGCCGAGAAAATACTATGGAAATCAGTCCAGAAAATCATTTAAGATAACAGAAAAACCATTTAACAAACAATAAACTTTACTTTTAGGTCCCGGTGGAGAACGAAATTGGAATGCAGATATTCAACTGCCAACAATAGTTGTGTGAACCATTTCAAGAGTTTCTGCACGGTGCACATAAACAGTTGAATTAACTATCCAAAAAGAAAATATATTATGTGCTAAGTTATTGGAGCTGATGAAGAACCTTCTATTTTGTAAAATAGAAGTATAGTTATCAGAAAATAATTAATTAGCCAAAAAAGTATTACTTTTAGTCGTAAATATTCATACCTCCTCCGGAAAGCACTGTCCATTTGATTTTTTCATCAGTTCAGCCCTGTTAAAGGTCAATCACCATAGCTCGTAAAATCTGGACATGCCCAACAAAATAACTACACAATGGAGCACTTTCAAGTTAAAAATTTTAATTGTTCAAAACTTACATGTCACCACCCTCACAGTAGCCGGTAACAATGCAAACATAGCAACCCTACATTAGCATTTGAGACCAAGAGTTCAGTTTGAAAAACACATTTCTGTAGAATTCATAATTTACCAAATCTAAAGAAATCATCAAATCATTTTGGGAAGGAAAAGCTTCGATGACTATTACCTTCTCGACCCATGCTTCCTTGTATTCAACAATGTACGGGTGTTGTATGCGCAATTAACGCCATCTACACATTCAAATTTCAAACATTTACATTGGAAAACGAAATGCATCTAGCGCGCACACGCATTGGAAACAAAATTGGGAGTAAATCCCTTGAGACCTTAAAGAAAAGGAAAAATATTGGAAAACATCAACGCCAAGTTCAACAAAAAAATATTTTACTTGATGCATTTTAAAATGACAGGTTACATTCAGGCAGCAAATTTTGTAAGAATAACGTCAATGGGAATCAATAATAATATCAAATATCAATGTACCTCTTGATGAGCAGATCTCCTGCAGCGTTCTGTTTGTCGGGCTAATCGAATCTTCTTAAGAACATACCTACATTTTTATTCCAAGAAATATAAAAATAAAATAGAAAAATCCAACATTTTGAGTTCATTAGACCAATGCTTACTTCTTTCTTTCCAATTTGTGATAAACCAAAATGGCTGAGCCAAAAGCTCCACGGCCAATCTGCTCCATGATCTCATATTGATCCATTCTTGATTCCATCATTCACCAATCCTCAACCCCAAAACCCACCCTTCCACTATTATATCATCACTTCAAATACATTTCCATTTATAGACCCAAAAACAGTGATATTGATTATGCCATCAACAGAAAACCCCCAGAAAAATGCAATCTTGACTGTTACAATCTTTGGATCTTCCGCAGGTTTTTCTACTCATTGGCATATCCGTATACGAAAAGTAGCACTAAATTCCTGTAAATGAAAAGGGTATCAGATATGTAATTGAACAGGTCATCTATTCTGGGCATCAAGAAATGAAAATTCTTTTTATGGGTTCAATCAAGAAAAGCAAAAAAAGAAGTGAACCTGAACTTCGTGTTTGTCGTTTAGGTCTAGAGAAACTGTTTTCTTCTTCAAGTTTCAAGTTTCCTTGGAGAGAGGAGGAGAGGAGATTAGACTGGAGTAGAGAGAATGAGCAATCATTTTTTTCTTCTTTAATTAGTATAACTGAAAGACACGGTTTTAGCAATTAATCATAGTTAGGGAAATTATTAAGGTCATATTCTTCCATGTAAACTGCTTCCTCAATAATCACCCGCAAATTATGAAGACGAATCAAAAAGTAAAATTACGAGACAGAATAAAAGGAAAATTAAAACTTTATATATTTGTTCGATTTTTGTGT
>CAIGRM010052835.1:0-14367 GCA_903798335.1 Fraxinus albicans
CCCAAGATTTAGGTCTTTTTAAGTTTTATCATTCTCTTTCTAATTTTACACTTTTATTTGGTAATCACTAAATCAATGACCCCAAATCATTTGAAAAATTGAAAACCTACATCTACATGTCCAAATCGAAATCGTCGACTGTTGAATCCGACTTCCCCTCTCCAATGCCCATGGATGCTGTAACCTCCAATCACGACCAACAATCGTTGACAATTAGAAATCTGTTAAAAAAAATTAATTTTGGTATAGAATCGAACTCGAACTGTTCCATAATTTTATTTGGATCCGACGGTTCCATTTATTAAATACCCGAAAATTTTGGTTCGGTTCGGTTCTGAAAAGAACTAGACCGAACCAGACCATGTCCAGCCCTATTTTCTACAATTGGATCTAGAATTTGTTCCAATTGCAAAAAAAAAAAAAATCGAAAAAAAATAACTATACCAAATACCATTCGTTTGGCTTTATTTTGAATGGAAATTGTTAATAAAAGTGAATTTTTTTTTTTTTTACCATTGTGTCTAGAAATTTTTCCAATTACAAAAGAAAAAAAATTCTGGAAAATATTTACCCATCAAATATCAAAAATTTATTTTCCTCAAAAATGTGGAAATTTGGAAAGTCGAAAAATATTTTCCCGGAAAAATTTTGCCTATTAAACACTACAAATATTGGAAAATAGAAAAAAAAAAATTCCATTTTTCATAGAAAATGTGTGCTATCAAATTGGGCCTTAAGTCTAAAGAAGACATTTCCTCTAGGAGAGATCATAAAGGCATTGTTGTGCAATTAATTTACCCATGTTCATGAGTCTAACTTGGCGGAAAACGAAAATTGAGCCCGAAGCAAAGCACTAAACTATATTTAAGCAAAACATCAGGCAAAAACTGTTAGAGTCCGTTTGATTGCAAGAATAGAATTTGGGTAAAAAGAAAATGAATTTCAAGGAATGAATTGTCTAGAACTTATCTTACCGATAATTGTCAATTAATTGGTATAATTTTTCACTTGAAAAATATTGAAATTTTGGATCTTTTGATATTCGTTTGACTTTTTTTCCATGAAAATTGTCCATCAAAGGGATATAACTTGTTTCCATTGCAAAAGAAAAAAAAAATTGTCAAGCTTTTTCCTCAAAAACCAAGAAAATGTGAGCATGTAGGTGAAGATGAAAAACCAATTCCATGGAAAATTTGGGCAATCAAACATGCAAAAATGTGGAAAATGAAATTTAATTTTCATCTTCCATGGAATTGAAGTGCAATCAAACATGACATTAAAGAACTTATTCCAACGAATAATATTAAGGATTTATTTAGATGTACAAAATCTTGTACAAAATAGCGCCTGTTGCGTCAGGCGCCCCTCCAATAGTGGGGCGCCACTTGACATTTTGTAATCCATTTTGTACCTGTAGCATGCTCCTAATATTAATTAGTATCGGTGATATTAGAGCACCAGTTTAGATGATCACACTTGATAGGTCCATTGTTTTAGTACCAGTGTAGATGATCACACTTGATATGTATAATTAAATTAATTATTTAACTTGCAATTAAATGAATTTATCATTTAATGTTATTTAATTGTCATATAACTCTATTCCAATAGCTAGAAAAACACAAATTTGAAATAATCGAGAAAGGCTTCATCACCATGTCACATTGTTGGTTCAACAGAATGTACATAAATCAGGTAAGAAATATAATCCTACCAAGGAGATGATTTTCACCCAAACCTAGATAGAACTTTTACAATTTGACAAAGAAATGACATCAATTTCGTACCAAACTAAAATAGCACTCAAATACTACTCGGTTCTATCATTGATAAACATCTTAGCATTATGAACGATCCTGGAACAAGGTGTGAAAAGCGAAAATTCCATTATACCAAAACGATGAACTACTAGACACCCTGATACATCCCATAGCACCATGAACGCTCAAAAGCAACATTCTTCAAATATACAGCAGCAACAAAGTGCAGCCAAATTGCATTGCATAATAAACAAATATATTATCTTTGCTCCAATAATTCTTCAAAAAGGAAGATGCACTACAGAAGTTTCTACGGTCCCAAAGTTGAGCAAAGTATGCCATCATATTATCCATGAAACATGATAAATTATAACCAGTAGCAAGTAGGAATTGATGATATTTTTAATATGAATGTGGTATGAGTCAAATAGCAATGGTTAGAAACTTTAAACATGTCTAAGAGATGTTTGAAGTTAGCTTAGCTTTGTCGGATATTATCTATGTGCATTTCGTTAATGTTATTTTTATGAGTCCCTTATTCGATGTAATATGCATCAACCCGTATGATAAACATGAATTTCTAGCTTTCCCTTATATGTTTTAGCATATGGTTGCTTTTGTGTGTGGAATAAATCATTTCAAAACTCATTCCTCATCAAACAAAAAACTTGGTGAAAGTTCTTGAATTTTAGCATGTAAGTCGATCTTACATTTTGTGTTAATGTCTATGAAGTTCGATTATTTTCCTTCGAAATGATTAAAGTTGATCTATTTTACAGAATCTAATGGAATATATGATGGTGTTCGAGAATTGTTACAGGGATGAAAGTGGTTGGTGAATACTAGCTTCCGGGCTTTTTTTGGTAAAAGCTGGTGAAAGTCGTAGAAGTTTCTAAGCTCTACTTATCAATTGCCACATGGCTAACCTAGATATTCATGACCTTATTTTGTAACCAGGATTCTAGTTTTTTGTTACTCATATCAGACCCATATATATTGTAATTGTGAGATGACTTACAATAGTTATCTTTCTCGCAATGATGCGAGTTCTATGTTTATTTTGTATGGAGTAATGAAATTATTATCAAATTTCAGGACCAAAAAATATTTTTAACTTGTTGGTTTATTTGAAATTTTTTATATAGATATAGAAAAAAAAAATACACAATTAAAAAAGAAGGTAAATTGACCTACGGCAACAGTTAGAAAATGTTGCCAAAAATGATAACATGACCTACGGTAACACACAAAAAATATTGTCAAAAATAAGGATAAAGAATAGACAACAAATAAAAAGCGTTGCAAAAAATTATTTGCAACGATCACCTAAAATTGCCAAAACAATTATAGCAACATACAATGAATGTTGCAAAAGGTCATACACAACAGCCATGCAACGTTGCTAAAAAGTTGTCTGCAATAGTCACGGAACATTGCTAAAAACTAAAGATAACAATCGCCTAACGTTGCAAAAACTTTTTAAGACAACAAACAAATGAACATTACAATAGTGTGTTAAAAGCATAATGTAGTTTGCTGATTGTGTGTCTGAAACTCCTAGTGTCTCAATGATGTCTAGGGTTGTTAAATGGGGCAAGCTGAACATGAGTGGCTCGCGAGCCAGTCATGGCTCGCTATGTTCTTTTTACTGGTTGCTGATTGGTTATTTTTAACTGAAGAATTGATATTCTCTGCCAAACTGTGACTATTCTCTTCTAAACTGCGAATATTTTCAAACATGGCAAAGCAAAGGCACCTCAATTGAAGTGTCACTTGCAATTGAAGCATAGTGATCGAAGCGAGACGCCCCCTACCGTAGGCCACTTATAGAAAGACGATCCACCGTCTCAGCCAAAGCCCACATGGCCGAAGTGGAGACCTCCAAGCCAAAGATGAGCATCTTTCATAGCCGCTTCTCCCAAGAGGTCTTCTGTATAAAGATCTTATGAGAATGATTTTTGTGACCTCTTGCAATAGAAGAATATCAAGTCTTGTCAACCTACTACATAGGTACGCAGACCTAAGCCATAGAGTGACTACCTTTTCAGATTACACTGCAATCCTATGATGTATAATGTGTCATCAAGATGTGACACTTCAACCTTTAGAATGAGGCCATAGTTTTCTTCATCCAACGGCCACCACTTCGTCCATGCCATTATAAAAGTTCACAACTAACACTAATGGAAGGGTAATACAATTTTAACTTCCAAAATCTTAGTAAGATTGCTATCTTATTTTATATTACCCATATACGTCCCCGTACCCAAAAACCTAAGTGACTCACATCTAAAGCACGTTCGACACCCAGATATATTAACTCCTTTGACTGACTTAACCCTTAGAGTGCTCACGGTCATCTCCCCCTCTATTAGAAAAGGCCACGTGCAACTAATGATTTGTTCAAGTGTATAAGAATAAGTTTGTGTTGACGTGAATGGAGTCGGGATCTGTTGACCACGTCATCTATACAAAAATCGAGGTCACGAATTGACACTGTCTCTGAGAAATCACACTATCAACCATGAGCATTTCCATGTAAAAAGCTTATCGAAAAAGTGCTTCAACTTCTCTCTTGAAGAAATGTTTTGTTTTTTAATAAAGAACAAGCATAAGTTTCAATGAAAGAAAATGTGCTATCCAATACCTTATGTGTATGTATTCCTTAAAAAATGAGCATTTTGAGATAAAAATCTACTTGAAAGACCCCCTTTTTAATGAAAAGAGGCGTCCACCCAATATGAATGCTAGCGACGAAGACGTGAATCTAAGGAGAGCAACGGAGGTCTCTAAAGAAGAGATTATTCGAACTAATGTCACGCACAGCTGAGGTGGAAAGGTCGCTACACCCTTCAATAGAGCTGCGAGGAAAATGCCTGCCAATATGCAAAAAGTTGTATGCAGCAGCTTATCATGCAAATGCATGGAGAGGGAGGTTATCAAATGCCTCAAAATGTGCCTCAACCTGGCCTCTTCCACCAATAAGAGGAAAATAAAGTTCAAAGCCAAATAGCTCATTCTAATAGGCATAGGAGATGTGCTAGCCCTATAGAAAAGAAAATATGAGTTGATGTATCATCAAATTACTCATCTGGCCAACCTACAAATGACATGCTCTCTGAAGAAGACAATTTTCCTCTTGAATATAAGCGAGAGTGAAGACCTCAAAGATCTGTCATGTCTTTGATAAGATTAGCCCCGATATGCTTAAAAATATGACTCAAAAACTACTTCCCATAGCAAGGCTCCCATGAACAAAAATAGAGGTCTAAAAATGACCCCCCCAATCTAGAAATAGGCGAGAGAGAAGGTCAACAGAGGCAAAGAGGGATCAAACAAGACCTTTCCAATCGCTTTGATACCAAGCATATGAGGAAGATTTTGATGGGCCTTATAGGTCCTACGAACTTGGTGACAACGATGATAACCTTCTCTTCTCCTAGGAGCTCCGAAGTGCACATATGCTAAGCCACTTTGTGCCTCCAAAGTTCCTATGTATGAAGAAAGGGGTGATCTAAAAAAGTACCTCAACAGCATTGAAGTGTAGGGCGTTCCACTTAACTCTTAGTGGAGCGAGGTCTCTATTGCTACAAGGTGATTCCATTTGGGTGGTTGAAAAATATCGGAGCTACCTATCAAAGGCTCATCAACAAGATATTTGTTGACTTCATTGGCCAAATCATGGAGTATATATGGATAAAATGCTTGTAAAGAGCCTCAAAATGAAGGACCATATCAAATACCTGGATGCAACTTTCCAAATTCTAAGGAGGTACATGATGAGGTTAAACCCCCATAAGTGCGTTTTGGTGTTGTCTTTAGAATGTTCCAAGGCTACATGGTTAACCAAAGAGGCATTGAGGCCAATCATAGAATGATCAAGGCCTTAATAGAGATGAAGTCTACTAAAAAACTCAAAGAATTGTAGAGCCTCATCGGGTGGATGGCAGCTTTGAGTCACTTTGTCTTTAAAGTCATCGATGAATGCTTTCCTTTCTTCAAAGTCTTCATAGGAGGAAAGACGTACCAGTGTATGAAAGAGTGTGAAGAGACCTTCCAGGAGCTGCAGAAGCACCTAAGACAGGTCCTCTCTTTTCTGAACCAAAGGCAAAGCCCCTATTTCTTTATTTGGTCGAATATGAAGTGGCCTCCAATTTAATTATTATAGGAGAAGAAACAATCTCAAGTTGCCTATTTACTAAGTGAGAGAAGCCTTTCTATAAGCTGAGGCCCGCTATCCAGACATGCTTGTCCTCTTCCTCGTCACCACTTCTAGAAAGTTGAGGCTATACTTTCAGGCCCATAGCATACATGTCCTAGCTAACTTTCCACTCAAGAAGGTGCTTCAAAAGCCTGATGCTTTTTGGGAAATTGTAAATGGCAACATCATCGTAGGAGATAAAGACATGGTAGTATACCTCAAACGGGTTATTTACTTTCTCATATCTTTTCAAAATTTAAGTTGGTGTAAATTTCATCTTGAGGATGCCCGTCCGATGCTTTATTAAAGTTAGCAAGCAACAAAGATTTTGAGCTGCTCAAAATAGCGTCCATTAAGCACCTCGCCAAACCCTCTATCTGAAAAGGGGAAGAAGTTATGTGAATTAAAGGCACCCCATCATGAATGCAAGTAATTATCGCCTTCCTAAAATATTAGGTCTTACCTGAATACAAAGATAAAGCCCACAAGCATAGAAGATGAGTCGTACATTCATTCTCCAAGATGATGTGCTATACAAAAGAGGCTTCTCCTTATCCCTCTTTAGATCCACGGGAGGAGAAAAGGCAACGTATGTCCTCTGAAAAATTCATGAAGGGATAGGTAGCAACCACTTCAGAGGATCGACACTTACACAAAAGGTGTTTAGGCAAAGGTACTACTGGCCTAATTTGAAAAATGATGCACTTCAATTTATGCGAAAGCACAACAAGTGCCAATGTTTTTCAAAAGTGCAAAAGGCAGCCCTCCCAATGGTTGACAGTTGTTTCTTGCATTGGTCATTTGCTAAATGGGGAATTGACCTCATAGGTACCATGCCCATGGGAAAAGGTAATGCAAGCTACACTATTTTCACAATTGATACTTCATAAAGTAGGTAGAAGCTGAACCCTTGGACAAAACTATAGAATCCAACACTTCCAAATTTCATTAGAAGAACATTACATGAAATTTAAACATCCTCACTCAATTGTATCAGAAAATGGAAGACAATTTGATAACAAAAACATCAGCGACCTATGTGAGGAACTAAGAATCAAGAAAAAATATGTTTTCTCATGCCTCACCACCCTCAAGCAAATAGCCAGGTCAAAGTCGTCAACAAAACAATCAACTATACCTTGAAAAGGAAATTTGATGCCTTTAAAAGAGCATGGGTTGACTAGCTCCCTAAAGTGATGTGGGCTATACATACCACAAGTTAAACTACCACTGGTGAAATCCCTTTTTCTATTGCCACCGGGGTAAAAAACTATGAGTCTGTTGGATATAGGACTGCCCTTACCTTATCACCTATACTTTAATGAAATATCCAACGACAAGTTGAGAAGATACGAACTTGACTTTCTTGAAGGAATGAAAGATGAGTCCGAAGTGAAACTTACATCATACCAATGCAATATGACCCGATATTACAATGCTAGAGTCATGAAGAGGTTATTTTATATAGCCGATCTTATGTCGATGAAGATCTTCTCCTCCAAAGAGCCAAGCATAGGTACGTTGTGCCCCAATGTGAAAGGCCCTTATCACTTCAAGGAAGAGCTACGACCTGAAATTTACATGATTGAGGACCGGATGGAAAGACACAACCTCACCTATGGAACATAGAGCACTTAAATAAGATATTTTCAATGAGTAAGGGTTATTACTTTAGTTGGATGATCTTTCCCAACCTATGTAAATATGTTCTCTCTAATATAATGAAGTTCAACATCAAGTCTTCACTTCACCATAATCCCTTCCATGGATGAACCATCCAATATGAAAGAAGCCTTGATATGGATATGTCAACCTCATACAAAGATGTCCACTTCAAAAAGGAGAGGTTTGAAGCACCCTATAGAGATCTATCTCAAATACCTTCGAAGATGAAATGCCCCATGGATGAACCATATACCATGGAAGAAGCTCTTGACATGACTTTGCCAGCCCTATGCAAGGATGTTCACTTTGAAAGGAGAGGTGTGAACCACTCCACACGGACCCATCTTAAATACCTTTGGAGATGAAGCCCTTGAATTGGATGTGCTAATCCCATACAAGGATGTCCACTTCAAAATGAGAGGTATGAAACCTTTCCAAAAGGCCCACCTCAAACTCTTTCGAAGATGAAGTCTCCTATAGATGAACCATCCACCATAGGAGAAGCCCTTAACATAGATGTATAAACATTATGCAAGGATGTCTACATCGAAAGGAGAAGTGTTAGGTACCACATGGGGTCTACTTCAAATACCTTCGAAGATGAAGCCTCTTATGGATAAAACCATTCATCATGGGAGAAGCCCTTAACATGGATGTGCCAACCCCATACAAGGATATCCACTTCGAAAGGAGAGGTGTAAAGCACCCCTACAAGGGACCGCATCAAATACCTTCGAAGATGAAACCTACTTGAATGAACCATTCATCATAAGAAAAGCCCTTGACATGAATGTCCAATTCGAAAAGAAAGGTGTGAAAACCCTACAGGGGCCCACCTCAAATACTTTCGAAGATGAAACTTCCCATGGATGAACCATTCACCATGGGAGAAGCCTTAGATATGGATGAGCTAACCATGAAAGAAAGTTTATAATAAATAGTCTAAGGAACTAAACGTTCATTTTGAAGAGTTAATACTTATAAATTTTAGTCTACGGTCTAAAGTGATAGGTCTATGTGACTTCCACCTACCTGAGGTAAAGCACTAATGCCATCTAAAGAGTAATCATAAGAATTATGTTGTGATGTTACGAAGCGAAGTGTTTAATTACAAGTGAAATGTTCAGTTAAGACCAGTTTCTTATCTGAAGAGGTGTTATTAGTTAAATATAATGTGAACTTTAGAGGTACCGAAGCCAACATGCATAAAGTAAAGGCAGAGAGGTTGAAGCAGTATAAATGTTAAATCAAAACCTAAGCCTTGCATATAAACTTGAGCTTTGTTTAGAGGTATTTCATACAACGATGCGTTATTGTTTGTAAAACTTGGAAAATTATTCAACTACGTTAAGACGAAGTGATAATGAAGATGGATAAAGCATGTTAGTATTTTAAAATTATCGAGGTGATAGTTGGACGAAGCATGTTTACTTAGCAATTTATAAACTAAGACCTCAAGATTTGTTGTTAAGACGAAGCGAAATACTTGTGCAAGTATAAGAATACAAAACAGAAAAAGAAAAAAAGGCTTAACTGATAATAGTAGTTTAGTACAAGAAAAGATCCCAACTAAGTTACAAATAAAAAACAAGAAAATCCTAAGGCTAGACAAGAGATACTTCACTACTCGAAGCATCACCAGGGGCCTTGGTATTTGAGGCATGAACAAGAGCCTGATTGTCAAACCATCAGCATTAGCAGTATCTGCTTTGTTAGCCATTGCACTATCAGCAGGGGTTCTGGGTTTTCCACTAGAAATTCAGATCTTAGATAGGAAGTGTTAAACTCAGGATGAAGCTCATCAATTGTCTAAGACCTCCACATAGGCGAATCGATGCCAGTAACTGGCAAAGCTCAAGTACGCTTTGATGAGATGGAAATTAGCAATATATGACTTCACTGCATCCTTATCTCAAGTCTAAATCTCACACTTAAGCTCTTCAACCTCTTCAGTGAGCCCGATCACTTGGGTACCCAAACCTCCCCACTTGAGCTTTTAGTTCGACATTCTCTATGTTGGCCGCCTCAAGGGGCCTCTGTAGTTATCTTTTAAATCTCCAGACAAAGAAGCCACTTCGTACTGAGATGGGTGGACTTTGTTCTTCAAAGCTACAATTTTTGCTAAGGTATAATCCAATTTTGCTACCTCCACTTCAGAGACTCAGCCTCAACTGTGACTTTCTTCACTTCGTCTTCAACTTTGACCATCTTTTCTAGGGACTTCCTATTCCGCCGCTGAATGTCCTTCATAAGCAAGAGTTTCGATCGCCATCCCAGAGGCCATAGCACTAAAGCTCACCAAGGTCGTCGTTAGATCCACTACATCACAAGTGGCGATATAATTATGACACCTTTTGAGTCTAAAACTTGTAGAAGTTAGCAATAGAAATTTGAATCTCTGTCGAAAGCATCCCCAGAACTTCGGGAGAAATCTCCTCATCTTAGCCCCCTAGAAAATTCCTCGCCTTTCAGGCGTTTCAACAGAAGCTGGTTACTTCTCCTTCTTATCAGAGCCTCCACGCGATACTCATTTTCTTCAACTAAATTAATAGTCGGGTTGCAGTAGGAATAATTTTAGCAGGTGGAGGCGAGGATGGGTGAGCAATTGATGCACCAATAGAAGACCCAGATGAGCCAGATACATCGACACCTTGTTCTTTTTATGAAGAAGCTTCTCATTTTCCTTTTGCCTGGTGCTTATGTTTCTCTACTGCCTCTTCCGAGTGGATCTTTCTTAATCGATCCGACTCTTCCCTCTAGCTCTTATAACTAGCGGAGTTAGGCTTCAAGACCTTGGGCTTCAAGGCAGCCTTTATGATCGAAGCCATGTCTGGCATTGGATAGTATTTCACCGTTGAAGGCCATCAGATTGAATTTGATGAAAAATTTGGATCGTTCATGAGATAGTCAAAGCGGCAAAACTTCAACAGACGTCTGTAAATGTCCTTAATAACTCCCCACTTAGCATCAGACAGTTCGTACCTATCAATAATTCTTGTAGGAGAGGAACATCAGTAAAAATACTAACAAAATAAAACCAAGTCAAATGTAAGAAACTCACCAGCTTTGGAGTACTGGGTCATCACTTTTACGATAGAAGCCTTATCATTCTTCACAGTCTGTCACCTCTCCCTAGCCTAGAATAATGACTCCTTTCACACTTTTACTGAAGAAGATGTACCCATTATGAATGGTGAATGAACTCCCTAGGGGGTCAGGTAATACTGTCCCTCGTACTTTCCTTTACCTAAGTCTCTAGGTTGGAAGAATCTCTGAGACACATGAAGTGACATATACTCACCAAGAGAGGTCTCATTCTAAAGAGAGTGCAACCCCCACCAACTAGCTCTATGCATTGGGAAAAAGCTAGGTAGGTGTTATCATATAGAGCCTTAGTACCTCCCTAAAAAATGGATGAAGAGGAAAGCGAATCCCCCTTGAAGAGATACTCACTTACGGCCATACAATCTTTCCTCGAATAGTAGGCACGCTTTTCAGTATCAAGTACTAAAATTCTATGATGTTGGGACACTATATTTCTCCCTAATTCTATCTAAGTCACTAGGGATCATTGTCGTAGCAATTTAGCAGCCCCCTACCCAGCATTGTAGTCCATTGGACCCTCACGCATGACCCAAACACTCTGTCCTAACCTAATTGACTCATCTAACTCTTCAGTATTTCTGAAGTTAGCTATATCAACCTCGAACATTATATACTGGAGATCTATTCCCCGATAATTGGACCCAAAACCAAAAGCCATGAACTTATAAAATGAAGAAGGGAGAGATAAACACTAACGAAGATTTAACTAGACAACATCTGGGAGAAAGTAGCAAGAAACCAATCATGGGTTGCTAAAGGAGTAGTTGGTAGCCGAAAAATGTAAGACTTTTCAAGTTTGTAAAAGTGGAAAAAGGTGGGAAATGGGAAAATGACTCTTTACATAGGCAGTGTCAAGCCACTAGCCGTTAGATCACGATCCGCCCAATCTGGGATGTCCATCAACTAGGCAAATTTGAGGTGTTTAGTTTTGAACGCCCATGATTGAGGCGTGTTGTTCAAACACACGTACCGCACGTCGCCTTGAAAAAATGAAAGGACAACCCATCATTAATTATTTAATGCCTTCGTAAACATGTGTGTTAGAATACACATCACCTCAGATGCTGTTTATAAGAAGTACGAAGCTATCAAATCATTAACACGAATTCCAAGAAAGTTTTTTTTAGCTAGGCGAGGCCATAACACACCTCATCCCATCACTTCAATAAGCATTGCCTCTACAACCATTTGAAGCACAACTTTAGCAAAGTTTGAAGCATCACTTCAACTCAGAGCACCATCTCTTCATTAAAAATCAACAAATTTTGAAGCATCGATTCAACTTCAGAGCATTGCATCTGCAATACATGAGGTACGGCCTCTTCACAACTTTAGAACTTCATCTCTGCCACTTCAAAATAATTCAATAATCAAATGACATGCTTCTACGAAACTTTAAGGCTCGTCATGAAAGGTCATATTTTTCTGAACTCCAACCATGATATAAATATCTATACTTGGACTTGGGGAATTAATATGTTGTGTCATAAGTATAATAACAAGTTGAACCGCCAAGTCTAACAAGGGATGCGCCACCTCAGAATATCATTTCTCAAAATGAAGCCACAACCTACTCTATAGTCCATACATTATATAAATAATCATACATGGTATTGGGAAAATATTAGTACGCTTCACCACTGAAGCTCAAGAAGAGGCCCATGTGACGGCATCCAATAGGCTTACTAAAGGCCAACATTCAACATCATCAAAGATGACGAAGCAAAGGCACCTCACTGAAACGTCCTTCTAGTTGAAGCGCAGTGACTAAAGTGAGATGCCCTATGCTGCAAGCCACTCATAGAGAGGTGACCCATCGTCTCAGTTGAAGCCCGCATGACTAAAGTGGAGACCTCCTAGCCAAAGATGAGCATCTTTTGTAGCCAATTCTCCCAAGAGATCATCTGCATAAAAATGTTATGAAAGTGATTAATGTAACATCTTACAATAGAAGAATACCAAGTCTTGTCAGCCTACTAGATAGTAGACCTAAGCCATAGAGGTGATACCTTTTTATATCATATTAAATGCTACGGGTCCTATGATGTATAAGGTGGCACCTAGGATTGAAAGCTTCGACCGTTAGGATGATGCTACATATTTCTTCATCCAACGATTACCACTTCACCTATGTCACTATAAAAACTCACAACCAACACCAACTCAAGGGTAATTTAACTCCCAAAAACTTTGTAAGATTGCTCTCTCATTTTATATAAACTCACACACGAGAAGTGGCATGTGTAAAGCACGTCTCACACCTACATATATTACTCATTTGACTAACTTGACTGTCGAAGTGCTTGCAATCGCCTTCCTAACCATCAGAGAAGGCTGCATGCAACTAAAAATTTGTCCAAGTATGTAGGAACAAACTTGCGCGGCCACGAGTGGAGTTAGATATGTTGGCCATGTCTCCTATAAAAAAATTGAGGTCAACAAAACCAATCCAGAAATTCCAAAAGAAATTCAACTTACATTGTTCCGTACCCTAATTATACGAATCCAGAATCAAAATCAATCCAAAAACTCAAACAAGAAATTTCATTTAAGAAATTAATTGGAGAAAGAAAATGTACCTGGTGGGTCGTAGGGTACATATGGGGCACATCAGATAACTCATCTTCTCTGTCTCTTCCCGAGAAATACAACTCGATCGATCAAGTTCAAAAAAATAGAAATTTTCTTGTGTGTATATGGTGATGTGGTTTCGTAATCAGCTGTAATGAATAGAATTAAGATATTTGTACACTTTTATTGACAGAATGATGACGTGAAAGTATTATAATTGTTGGATTAAATTTGCGAGATGTGAAAGATTATGTAAGATTTGCCAACTATAAATTCGGTAAGGCATGATGTAACTAAGGATGTACGTGTAGTAAAATTGTGATGAATAATACAATTTCTACTGTTGCTACTTTGTATCCAATCGGTTGATGCCGTGTTGGACAGGGCCTGCACATCAGAAATGGTGTAATTGATTAATCACAAAAAACTAATTTGTTGTCTTGCAAAAACATGCGAAAAAAGTCAATGGTTATAGTCAACGTTTTTTTAAACACCAATCTTTAGTTATTTATTTACTTGATTTCAAATATTTTTGAGTCAACAAAAGAAAGGGTGGTTAAGAACAGAACGGCAAAGCCTCTATCTGGCTATCAATCTTTATTAAATAATCAAATTTCCTTTCAATGAACCAAAATGTACCATCTACTCATCCTATACTCATTTTTTTTCTATTTATGAATATAGCCATTTATAAGTTCTTCCCAAAAGGAAGCTAAGTTATTTGCATCAAAATAACATATATATGTAAAGACTCCGATGAGTTGAGATATGCTGTTTTGAGTTTGTTGTTCTTTAACTATCGTTATTTATTAACACTTTGACGAATCACTTTTTCTTAATAAAATGAGAAGGCAATAAGTTGTAATGTATGTTGTCATCTTCTCATTTATTAAAAACAAATGATATACGATGTGTCAAAATTTAAGTGACCATTGATGTAATTATTCTAAAATACACTATTTCCAATCCTAGCTTGAAATGGAGGGGCTCTGATCATTTAACGGGCATTCGAAAGATCAATAAAACTATCAACAAATGATTTTTTTTTTCATGGTTTTTAGTATA
>CAIGRM010052862.1:0-17450 GCA_903798335.1 Fraxinus albicans
TAAAATTCATTCCACCTACTCTCCCCTCCTACCTATTATCTCTCCCGTTTCTCACAAAAACTGCTGACGCCGACGTTGCAGTCAACCGCCGCCGCCGACGCTCCCTCTCTGGCCTTCAATCTCCCTCTCGTCTCTTTCGTCTGGACTCCCCCTCTCTCCGTCAGTCTTCTCTCTTCCCCGCACCCTCGCCACGGCCGTCGACGATTGTTCCCCCTCATCTCTCTGTTGCTCTTCACTCCCTCACTTCTCTCCTCTTCTGTGATGCTGAAATGCAGATCCAGATTATCCGTGTTTGTCTTTCTTTTTTTAAAAATTTTTTTTTAGTTGTGTGGTGAAGGCTTCAGTCCGGCGCAGATGGTTGTGATGATGTGGGTGTTGGTCCAGTGCTGTGGGTGTGCTGAGTGCAGGGTGCGGAGACGGTCGCGATTGGGTTTGTGTGTGGGTGTGGCAGTGGTGGAGGTAGAGGTGCAGATCATTTTTTTTGTTGCGGTTGGGTGAGTGTGTGGGGTACATCGGCGGTTGCGGTTGGGTTTGTGTGTGGGTGCGATGGTGGTGGAGGTGCAAATCTATTTGTTTTTAGTTTCGTTTGAGCGGTTCGGTGGTTGTTTTTTTGCATTTTCCGTTTGTTTTGGGTTGGTGTTCTGTTGTATGTGTGCAAATATATCTGTTCAATGTTGTTTTGGCGGTGAGTGTGGCGGTGGCGATTTTGGGGTGGTGTTGGCGACGGTGGTGCCTTTATGTAGTGTTATGTTGGTGGTGGTAACAACTGATATTTTTATTATGACCAATAAATTGGTTGGTTTGTGACCAATGAAAAATAAATTGTGACCAATAAATCAATAAATTGGTTGGTGTGTGACCAATAAATATTGTGTGACATAATCTGTGACCTATAATTTGATATTTTGTGATCATAAAATAAGTTGTGTGGTTTATAAATTTTGTGATTTGTGACCGATAAATTGATGTTTGTGACCACAAAATAATTAACGAAACTTTTAAATTTTGTGATTGTGACCGATGAACAAATTGTGACTTTTAAATTTTTAAGTTGTGACCGATGAACAAATTGTGATCTATAAAATTTTAGAATTGTGACATAAAAAGTGGCGGAACGATCATCGGAATACTCATCGGAATCGGAGCGGTCGCCGGAATGGTCGCTGGAACAGTCGTCGGAGAAGAGTGGTGATCGGAAAGTCAGTTGGGGTGGTGGAGGTGGGGTGGGGGTAATTATATTAAATTAGAATTAAGTATTTGATAATAAATTGATTTAATAATTCATTAATTATTAATTAAAAATTTAAAAAACCTGATTTGTGAATTTTCAAACTTGTTTTTGTATAATTTAATAATTCATTAATTATTAATTAAAAATTTAAAAAACCTGATTTGTGAATTTTCAAACTTGTTTATGTATTTTTGAAAAGGTGTAAAGTAAATACCTTAAAAATGTATTGTTTCCTTAATTTAATCAACAGTGACCCAACTTTAAACTTGTTACCACTTGCTAATTCAACTTAAACAGGTTATTGAACGGTCACTCATTTTTACTTATAGTTACCCATCTGTCACTCAATCGACTCCCATCTCTCCAACTTAACAGAAAATTAAACGTGGAGTGACGGAATATGACGTGGCAAGACACGTCCAGTAGTCTTTTTGCATTCTAGTGATGAACAATGAGAGTGAAGATTTGGTGCCACTTGAGTTTCGGTTAAA
The DNA here is from genome assembly GCA_903798335.1 of Fraxinus albicans. Classification (NCBI taxonomy): domain Eukaryota; kingdom Viridiplantae; phylum Streptophyta; class Magnoliopsida; order Lamiales; family Oleaceae; genus Fraxinus; species Fraxinus albicans. Next base: position 1,723 of record CAIGRM010052862.1, read on the forward strand.
TGACTCGGAAGATGATGTGGACAATGGTGGTTTTCATTATCTGAGAAACGCACAGGAAAGAGTTTTGGTTGGTCAGTTTGAAACAGCTGGGAAAGATGATGGCTTGGAATTGGATGATCCATATTATGCATATTCTGAGGAGGAGTTACATACTGATTATTCTTCAGATGAGGAAAATAATTATCGTTTCCCTACGTATGATGCTGAGATGGAGAAGTTTAATCCACAACTAGAGGTTGGAAAAAGAGTTCAAAGACATAGAAGAATTTAAGAAAGCAGTTAGACATCATGGAGTTGTCAGTAGGCGTAATTTGAAGTTTACGGTGAATAATGAAAAGAGAGCACATGGAGTGTGCAAAAAAAATGATTGCAAGTAGAAGATTTGGCCTTCATGAAATAAGAATAAGGGTTGCGTGCAAATTAAGACCTTCAATTCACAGCACACGTGCATACAAGATCGAACAAATAGGCATTGTACACCTAAATTTATTGCTGAGAAGTACATAGAGACTTTCAAGGTTGCCCCTGGTTGGAAGTCAGAACTCATCATTAAGGCTGTGAAAGATGATTTGAAATTAATAATCAATAGAGTTACTGCATGGAGAGCTAGAAGACAAGCGGGGATATTGATTGAGGGCTCTAATGCACACCAGCTTGGCCTACTTTGGTCCTTTGCTCATGAGATTTTGAGAAGCAATCCAGGATCCACATGTATAGTTACCACGCATGATTCGAAGTTTCAAGGGGTTTATATATGTTTAGAAGCTTGCAAGAGAGGTTTTATGAGTGGTNTGGACTTTTATGACTGATAGGCAAAAAGGATTACAAAAAGGTTATCGAAAATCTGTACCCTGATGCTGAACATAGGTTTTGTGTGAGACACATGTATTCAAATTTTTTTAGGGCTGATTTCAAGAGTTTGGCACTTAAAGGATACTTATGGAAAGCTGCAAAGTCGACTACTGTGCCTGATTGGAAATTTTGGATGGATGAACTTGCGAAGGAGAGTGTGGGTGCGTATGAGTGGTTAATTAAAAGGGATCCACGTGAATGGAGTAAGTCTCATTTCTCCACTAAGGTAAAGTGATGTAGTACTTAACAATTTATGTGAAGTTTTCAATAATGTAGTGTTAGAGGATAGGGAAAAATCAATCTTGACTATGTTAATTGAATTGACATGCATATTAGTTGCATGAAGATAATACAATCAAGGAGGGATAAGATGAGAAGAGCCAGAGGACCTTTGTGTCCAAAGATTCAACAAATATTAGCTAAATCCATGGAAATAGCTGAGGAATGTGAAGTAGAGTGGTCTGGGAGCCCACGGTTCTATGTGCAATGTCGTACTGGGGAATATGTGGTGGATTTGTCAAAGAAGACATGTGCATGTAGGAGATGAGATTTGACGAGGATTCCATGTGGACATAGGGTTGCTGTTATACTAGATAGAGGGGATAATCCTATAAAGTATGTGCATGAATGCTACACAGTGCAAACATATCTACAATGCTATGAAAACATTGTCAATCCCATTAACGGTAAGAAATTGTGGCCGGAAGTGAATGCTATCCCTTTACAACCACCGAGTTGGGTGGTAGCGAAGAGAGGAAGGAAGCAAAAAAAACGTAGAAGGCAACAAGAGGAAGATGTAATCACTCATTCCGGCACAACTTCAAGAATGAAGAAAAAAGGCACGGTGAAGATGACATGCAGTCTATGCAGGTTAACTGGCCACAACAGGCGTTACCATGATAGGGCAGATGCACCGATGGAGGTTTGTCTTTCTTTAACTATGAAGAGGTTTGTTGTAAAGTTGTGTAGTAGAAATCATGTTCTATAACTATGTTTCCTGATTTCAGGATTGGGCTGGAAATCAAGATGGAGCAAGTCAAGTTGAAAGTCAAAGTTCAAGGGTAATTATTTCAATGTTATTAATCCATGATTACCACTGATTTCATATTCAAGACTCTTACCAATTTCTCTAACATAGGCCAAGCTAGCAACTCGAAGAGCAAACAAGAATTCAACAAATGAAGTGCAACAAAATCTTCCAACCGATGGATGCATTTTCATGCCCACACCCGGACTTCGGGTCATGAGTGATGCACAATCTAACAACATTGGTCCTTCCAAGTAGGGGCCTGTTTGGTAAAGATTTTCATTTTCTACAGTAAATCAATTCTCATTTTCAACCACACTTTTTTCAATAAAATAATATTTTCCATCACATCAATACTTTTTTCTTCTTTTTAAACCACACATTTCCCATCATATCACTATTCAAAAATCAATTCTTCCCTCAAAAATCTCTACCAAACACACTCTAGATGTAGTTTAGGGTCTGGTTTGAAGATGTTTTGACAGTGAACTATAATTGGCTATTGTTTAGTGCAATTTTTTGTTGGTCAGATTATGTGTTCCTTTTGCTCATTTAACCATCATGGATGAATGTATCTCGAACGAATTTTTTGTAGCTGTTTTGAATGAATGAATGGCCATCTTGTTTCTCCTAATATTTGAAGGTTTTTAAAGTGATATGGCATCCATGTGTTTTTATTGGTGGATCTCAGTAATTTTTTTTATAATTGACAGTATCTCATCAATGTTCAGGGTGCTCATCAATGTTGTCATCACATATGTATTGAGGCTGAGAAACAGATATTAATTTATCAATTGTTCATATATTAAATCAAAGGGTACATTACATTTATGCACCTCAGCCTGTGCACTCAATCTAGTGCATTACTAATTCATTCATGCTTCTAGCAAATCAGCCACAAAAGGATAATTACTACATTTATCAATTGATTTACACACAAAATTGCCCATCTACCAATTCAGCCACAAAAATGAAACAAACAGAGCTGTACCATGCTTCATTCATTCCCGCTTCTTCATCATTTTCATTCCCGCTTCTTCATCATTTTCATTACTACTTATTCACAGCAAAACCAGGACTGCAATCTCCCTTCATCATTTTCATTACTACTTATTCACAGCAATAACAAGGACTGCAATATCCCTTCACCATTTTGACCTCAGAAAATTCATCTCATTTTCATTACTACTTTTTCATAGCAATAACAAGGACTGCAATGTCCCTTCACCATTTCGAGGATCATAAACTTCAGTCCACGAAATGGAATTTTTCTTTGGCGTCCATGAAACGGAATTTTTCTCTGGCATTTCATCAAACACTTTTTTTTACTAACTCCAAATCACAAAACCCCTTTGCAAATAAATCAATCAACGCACACCCAACACAAACATCAGCTTCAAAATACCGTTTGTTGTCCTTCCAGGAGCCCAACCGCCGGGAGCTAACCGTTTGTTAATTTACGAGAAATTGAATGAATACTGGAAAAGTGAGTATAATGAAAATCAGCAAGAAAAAGTACAGCGACCATGAATCTTGCATTTTCGGACCTTCAAATATCTGCCCGACCTGAAAAATAATGCAGAGAAAAAATCCGACTTTGATAAATTATGAAGAGGGGGAAAAGGAGGTGGAGGCGAAGGCGGAAGGGGACTGCGGTGGGAATAGGGTAATACGGTGGTGGATGGGAGGTTGATCCGTTCCAATTGGGAATTAAGGGTTAGTTCCAGGGAGGGAGAAGCGTTATTTTAAAAGGAGAAGTCGTGGGTTTAATGCCAAGTGGTAAATTTAACGGACGTGTCTTGCCACGTCATATTCCGTCACTCCACGTGTAATTTTTTGTTAAGTTGGAGAGACGAGAGTCGATTGAGTGACGGATGGGTAACTTTATGTAAAGATGAGTGACCGTTCAGTAACCCGTTTAAGTTGAGTTAGCAAGTGGTAACAAGTTTAAAGTTGGGTCACTGTTGATTAAATTAACTCATTGTTAGGGAAATTACAAAACATATAATTTACACCAATTCAAAAATCAGGTTCAAAGTTTAATTATTTAAAAATTGGGTATTTTATTTTATATATCAAACATAAATCTATCCAAACCCTAAAATAATTCATTTCTCTCAACTCTCTCTCTCTCTCACCATTTCTCTCTACTCTCTCCACCGTCGCAGCCTCCACCTGCTTCTCCTCCCTTCTCCCACCCCCCTTCTCCGCCTCTCAGCGTCGAGGCGCTGCTGTTCAAAGCAGCGTTGCGACGCTGTAATTTGCATTTTAAGGTTTTTTGTCCGACCCATTCAACTCCAAAACCTAAACTATAAATACCAAACGCCTCTGAACGTAAATTCTAAGGTTGGTCATTAGGAAAATACATATTGCTTCATATACTCTCCGTCAAACAAGCCTTCAACCTTCTTGTTTTAATTTAATCTTAGCGTTGAAAACATCAAATCGATAATTCAAATACCAAATTGCTATTTCCTACACATCTGTCAAAGTTCAGAAAATCAAGGAAAGGTGACTGGAGTTCCAGTTGTTGAAGAATACAGAGTTCTTCATTGATCTATAGGAGATAGACGAATTCATAAAGTTGGGAGTTACTGAAGGAGCGAGCAATCCAAGAGGACTTTGAAAACTACAGCTGGGAGTTGGTGTTGAAGCACGCAATCCAAGAGAGCTGTGAAATTAGAGTAAGGAGGTTAGAAAGTACTTGTGTTAGTCGTGTTTAGCGGACTGTAAGTTTATAATTCGTTTATAGTGGATTTCTGACTAGCAAAGTGGCCGGAGTTTTTACCCAATTGGAGTTTCTTCGTGATCATCTCTTGTGTTTGTTTATTGCTTTTCATAACTACGATATTTCAATATAGGAAAAATTGAACTATTTGATTAACCATCTAGATATAATTAATAGTGAATTGTCACTAATTAATTATTAAATTTTTAATTCCGCATAATCACTTATTCACTCCCCTCTAAGTGTAATTTGGGTCGAACCACGTTATTTCAATGTGCTCCGAAAAATTCATGAAGGAGTATGTGAGAATCACCCCTAAGGGTGGTCCTTAGCACAGAAAGTATTGAGGCAAGGATATTATTGGCCTACCATGAAAAAGGATGCACAACAATTTGTCCAGAAATGCAATAAATGCCAACGCTTCGCAACTATGCAGAGGCAACCCTCCCAAGAACTAAATGTTGTCTCCAGTCCCTGGCCATTTGTTAAGTTGGGAATTGACCTCATAGGACCTCTTCCCAGGGGTCCTGGAAATTCGAGCTTTGCAATTGTGATCATTGATTAATTCATCAAATGGGTAGAGACCGAACCACTTGCCAAAATAACTGAATCCAACACTTCCAAATTTTGTGGAAGAATATCATTTGTAGATTTGGAATCCCTCATTCAATTGTCTCAGACAATGGTAAATGGTTTGACAATTCAAAATTTATGCGAGAAACTGGGCATTAAGAAACATTTTTCCTCCCCACATCATCCTCAAGCAAATGGACAGGATGAGGTTGTCAACAAAACAATTAAGTACACATCGAAAAGGAAGTTACGAGCCTCTAAAGGTGCATGGGTCGATGAATTATCCCAAGTCCTTTGGGCCATCAGGACTACATACAGAACTGCTACAGGAGAAACTCCTTCTTCTATGCCCTACGTGGCCAAGGCTATGAGCCAGTGGAAGAGGTTCGAATCGTAATGACAAACACGTCAATACATAAAAAGCAGAAGTAATGAACACAAGGGAATTAAGAAAATAACTTCATTAAATAGAAGTATTTACATTTTGTGGGTTGAAGCCACTTACATAGAAAAAATATAAAAATACCTAAAATCTAAATAGGTGGGGGAGGAGAAGCCACAAAAGGGACTATGGCATTGGAAGCCACTTCTTCAACTTGCCATCTTCAAGTTTGATCACTTGGTTTCCCATCTGTTGGAGTTTTAGGTACAGGCTCTTCATCAAGAAATTATGTCCTCAACTCCGAAGTGTCGATGCCTTGAATGTTAACCTCCAACCACTCTATTATATCAGTGTAGGCATACCTTTGCCAATACTTAGCAAAGCTTTGGTATGCTTTCGTCAAGTGGAAGTTGGCAAGGAACCCTTTCTCAGCATCACTACCAGTAGACTGAACCTCCTGTGGCAGTTTCCACCTCTTCAGTCAAACCGGCTACCTTGGATTTCAACTCTCCCACCTACCCCATCAACAAGGAGTTCTCCTTATTGGCCTTCTTCAAGGTCTCAGCTGCCAGCCTTTGATAAGCATCAGAAGTCTCCACTCGCTTCGTTCAGGAGGCCACATCGCTTTGGGATAGGTGGACCTCTTTTTTCAAATTCTCAATTTCTGTTAAGGTTGAAGCGAGCTTCATAGAGTCTTTTGCCTACTTCTTCAAAGACTCTGCCTCAGCCTTAGCCATGATGGCAGCCTCCTTAGCCTGAGAGGCTTTATTGGCAAACTCTCTATTTTTTGGTTGAAAGTTTTTAAAGAGGGCTTCAGCCTCTATGGCCACATCAAAGGCCTCCCCACCTGGCTCACCATAGTGGAAAAGACGTCCACGGCACGAAATCTTGCCATCTCTCCGTTAAGTACTTATGAAAGGTGGCTGTGGCAATTTGAACCTCATGAGGAAGAAACAAAAGGCTTTTAAGAGCCACCTCATCAGTCCTAGTCTTAACGGTGAGCCTTTTCCTTGAGGGGGCCTCTGAAGCTATGGAGTCGCTGGTGGACTTGGCCCTTTTTGCAAGTTCTTGTCTCTAGGGCTCCACTACAAGTGGCCTCTTCTGCCTCCAAAGGCTGCAACTATCGATGCTGCCATCAAAATTTCCCTATGAGGGACGCTGGAGTGAGGTGGGGGAATATCGTTGGAGCCACCCATCCCGGTGGTAGAGAACCTTTACTTCTTCTTTGGCTCTTCCACGACCACCTTTTTTCACTTGTCAACTTGAGGAGGCCGCCCTTCCTCCTAGCTACTAGCCTCCTTGTTGACCCTCTCTATTTTATCTCTCACCTGCTTTGCTCCAACAGATGAGGGCTTCATGCCCTTATGCCCAGATGTGGAAGTGGTAGCAAGAATTGGGGCCATTCCAGGGTAGGATGCCTTCGTTTTTCAAAATTTTCCACAAAGCAAAACGTAGGGTCAGATACAAGTAAATAAAATGACAAAAACGAGGAGTAGCTTTGACGTGGGGGATGGTATCTCCCTCACATCCTTGCCACCTCTCCTGGACCCAGAACCACGTTTCCTTTCATCCTTTGATGGATGAAGGCATGCCCAAAACAAAGGGAGAGTGTGACCCCCACAGACATAAGGAGTACCACCCCTAGAATCCCTTTTGCCTAAAATACGGGGCTAGAAAACTGAGTGAAAAACGTGAAGGGGCATGTCCTCGCCCAGGGAGGTCTCCTTCCAAAGGAAGTATGTCCCCACTAATTGGGCCCAGATATTAGGGACGAGCTGGGTGGATGCTAGTCCATACAATCTAAGGATAGCTCGAGAAAAGGGGTGAATAGGTACGCAAAGCCCAGCCTTTAAAAGAAACTCATTGATGGCGACATAGCCTGGCCTAGGATATCAAGCTCGCTCATCAAGAGTGAGGGAGAGGATTTCTATGTCATAGGGGATCCTGTATTTTTCCCTATGATTTACTAAATGGGACGGATCACAAAAGAAGGGATTTTGGCTGCTCCCCAGGCTATACTAGTGTCTCTCCTACCCTTCCTAAGTGCAACAACACTCCGCCTAGCCTGAACTTCCCTAACCAGGTCGACGGTGTTGGTAATTTGTACTCCCATCTCACAAGCTAGTTCACTCAAATCCACATCACCCCCAACAGAAGTAGATGATGCCATTGATTAAAATCTTTTAAAAGAAAAGATAAAATAACAAATACTTACGAGTTGAAGCGGATGGTAAATGATGAAACACCAAAAAAGGTTGCAAAAACACCAAGAAAAGCCAGGATTAAAAACTAGGAAGAAAAGCAGAAAATTTTTGAGAAAACTTGGAGAAAAACTTGAGGTTTCGAAGGATGTTAACATTGGATTCATAAAAAGCAAACGGGTTTTTCCACATATGTTTGCCTTTTATAGGCATAGTCTCTTAATCCCAACCGTTGGATATCGATCCGGGTCATCTGACCGTTCGTTTGAAGGTTAAATCTGAGCCACTCATCACGTCTGCCATTTCATCTTCTATGGCTCAGATCGAAACGTTTGCTCCACGCGCCTTCATGCGCCTGAGGTTCGTAAAAACACGTGGGAGACATCCATCATTGCACATTAAAAATGACGACAGTTGCGTACATAGGAAGTTGAACTGTTTCAGCAGTCTTTTCTTGAAAACATACCACTATAGTAAATAACTGAGGACGCCTCATGTTCCTCAAACATGCTAGCTCCTCATAATTTTCAATACTGAGGCGGAAGGGTCAGACACAACCCTCTTCGTCCAGTTCAGACGAAGTTTCAGCCTTACAAGAGCACCTCGGGTAAAAGCACTTCAGCCTTGCAAGAGCACTTCAGAATTCCTCTGCTCTGCTGACCCTTCTTCAACACTGTTCCAGAAAGTGAGATGTCCCCAAGTATACGAATTCAAGATAACACTATTAGGAGGTCTGCACAAGTCGTTCACATTGGAGATTGCGACATGATGTAAATCACCCACTAATGAAATTTTATCTACTTCCAAAGTCAATGCATTACATAATAAACATGCATAGACTTGGGGGACTATTGTTATACCTAGCCACCAAGGCTCTAAGTCAATGTGCCACTTAACAATCCACGTGGACAGAAAGTCAACAAACACCCGGGTGTTCAAGATGCAAAGAAATTACTTAGATACCGCGCTACCTTAATTAGTAGAGCACCACACTTGGGCTGAGGCACTGCCTAAAGAGACGAAGAAAGGAGTTGAAGCCCCCCACTTAGAAGACTAGCTCCGAAGCTCTCAGTTTATCTGAAGCTCATAAGTCGACGTTGTCCCTTGCAAAAATATTTGAGTATCTTTTAGAAGTGGTTGATGTAACAATTGTAATAGAAGATGTCAGGGTGTCAGCCTATTATGTAGGGCGGCTGATCCCTTATCAATATACTAATTGTATGAATGACAATGATGTGAAGCCTCAACTAAGAAGATGAGGCCACGTAGTTCTGATCCAATTGACACAATGTCGGCCCAGGCTTTATAAATAGATCATCTTTATAACTTAGAAGATGTTGGAAAAATTAGAGTTAGAATCATCACTTTCTCATGTCTTGAACTCCCAAGTATGGAATCAGGAAGAAATATTGACAAATACTTTTACGCACATTTGTATTTTAATTTTTCATCATAGACTTGGTAGAAGAATTACATAAGTATATGATTTTATAATTTACAATACTCTCTTGTTTTCTATCTTTCCACATATTCTAGTGATCTCTTTGGTTATTAGTTCTAGTTTGGTGATCATTAATAGCGTGATCATCTTTTGTTTCACCCGTCGGATCTCGAACATCTTTGTCTCTCACCGTGAAGCACTTTTCGCGTCCAAATCTGCCTCCTTTCTCATCGTTTCTCCAGTAGAAAAGCGCCAGAATTAGTTTGACGTGACGAGAGTGGCCCGGCGTTTGTTGACTCATTTTTTGGGGTCAACAGAACTCTTCAATTGATAGACATCAACTGCTACTAACTTTAACCAACAAATAAAAATTATAACCAATTATTAATACTCGACAAAGAACAACCAAAGAATTGATGGACAGACCATGTCAATTATAAGATACTCATGGAACATGTAGTATGCATTAATTAAATGTGAAAGGGGGACAATATTAGCAGCAGATATCAACCTATGACAAAAGTAATTTAAACAATTAATGTAAAACTTTATAATATATATGACTGACCAAAGTCACATAACCAGTAAGGACTAAATAACTCATCATTTTGTTACCTAAAAATGCAAAATGGTGTATAGCTTTGGGATTGATGGTTGAAAGTACGAGGACAAGCCATTCACTCTGGATTATCCTTTGACTTGTAATTAAACTTTTTGAGATTACGAGAATTTATACTTAATCACTAAAACAACTAGATAGAAGCGAGAATTCTTAATTAATTAGAAGGAGATTTTGATTAAGAGGTCTCAAAATTAGTAGTGTCTCAAATGGATAAATACATTAAGAAAACGTACATAACTATACATATATTTACCCCCAATGTGCTTGCAGAATCCTTAAACAAATTTTCTTGTGCGATTAAACAATGTGTATGTGTAGTTGTTCCCATAACTAAATTAATTCCATAAACTAATACAAATAATAAATCAAAGGAGAATTAAATTACCTTATAAATAGATTCAAATTCAAGTTTTTGGAGTGAGAAGAACAGGATAAATGGCTGCCGACTGTTGATGTGCCCTAAATTTAACCTAATGACGTTTCTTGAGGTATAATTCCTACTAATTAATTAATAACGCCTCTAATTTAGATTTAGTCTTTAAATTAATTATACTAAGTTAATAAATTTCCATTATTAACTATTTCTTTATTATTGTTAAATTAGTTAACCCAAAATATACTAAAAAGAACATCTTCCAACTCAATGTCTATGTTCAATCCAAAAGCAAGATTGCACATAATAGAATAAGTAATTTATATAATTTAATATGAACTAAATAAAATATACACATTATAATTGAATTAATTGGCATGTGATTTGTCTCAAGCTTATCAGACACGTTCTACTGCAACAACATGATTAGTCATGAATTAAGGATTAAATATAGTGACAAGCAAGTACAATGATCATGTAGACAGGTGTTACGCATAGGGTGAATCAAAAGCTCTCATGAGGAGGAGATTGTACGTAGTCATTTCTATATGGACCTTTATAAAAAGTTGCAGAGCCTTACTCAAGTTTCACGGACTATAGAGGATTATCATAAGGAGATGGAGGTGACTATGATTAGGGCAAATTTTGAAGATGACAGGAAAGTTACAATAGACAGGATTTTGAATGGATTAAATAGAGATATAACAAATGTAGTTGAGTTACAACACTATGTGGAGTTAGAGGATATGGTGCACATGGCTATGAATGTGGAGATACGACTGAAAGAAAAGGACCAACAAAGTATTTTTTGGATTCTAATCCTCCTTAGAGACCGAAGTGGGGTAATAATAGGAGTGATAGGTTGGTTTCAAAGAGTAAGATCGAACCATATAGGGGAAAAGAAGAGTAGCTAGTAAATCAAGTCAAATTTCCAGCCTTCTAGGAATACGAATATCAAGCGTTTTAAATGTTTGGGTTCAGAGCTTATTGCATCTCAACCCCCAAACTAAAGGGCAATGATTGTAAGTGACAATGGGAAAGTGGTGACTGAGGATGAGAGTCATAGGGATGAGATGCTCAAATTGGAGGATACTAGTGATTGTGATAGGGTAGAATATCCTATAGAAGGCGAGTCTATTGTTGCGAGACATGCTCTTACTACACAAATTAAGATGGATGTATGGAGCAACAGAAAGAGAATATATTTCATACTAGATGCTATGTTAATAACAAGGTATGTTGTATGATTATAGATGGAGTGAGTTGTACCAATGTAGCTAGTACCACATTTGTTGAGAAATTGAGCTTGTCTGTGCTAAAACATTCTAGACCATATAAGTTATAGTAGTTGAATGAATGTGGAGAGGTCAAGGTGAACAAGCAAGTCTTAGTAAGCTTTATTATTGGAAGATATAGTGATAAGATGATGTACAATGTGGTTTCTATGCATGTTGGCCATATTTTATTGGGAAAGCCACGACAATATCATAAGAAGGTGTTACATGATGAGTTTAAAAATATGTACATCTTTGTTAAAGATGAAAAATCAGTTACTCTTGTTCCGTTAACACCAAAACAGGTCTATGGGGACCAATTGAAGTTAAAAGATGAGGCATAAAAGAAAAAGAAAGAGGAAAAATGAGAGTAAAATTGAAATTTCAAGAAAAAGAGTGAGTGAGAGAAAAAATAGAGAGTTTGCTGAAAATTATGAAAAAAGAGTAGGGTCACAGAAAAAAAAAAAGTAGAGCCTATAGAGAGAGAAAAACAAAAGTGTATTTTTGTGCAAAAGAGAGTGAGATTAAGATGACTTCCATGGAAAACCAACTTTTGATATTGTTGTGTACAAGAAATCCTACCTTAATCTTGAAGAACCTAACCAATCCCCCTTAGTTTGGCTATTTCTTTGTTTTAGGAATTTGAGGACGCGTTACCTAGGGAGATGCCTAGTAAGTTACCACCCATTAGAAGCATAAACATCAAATTTATTTTGTACCGGGAGTTGTTATTTCAAATCGACTAGCTTATAGGAATAATCCCAATGAGACAAAGGAGGTTTAAAGGGAGTTGAGGGAAAATGTGAGAAGCATGATGAGTCTATAGTTAGTGTCAATGTTACTTATACCAAAAAAGGATGGGACATTGAGAACCTGCATTGATTGCAGGACAGTCAATAATAAAATGGAAAAAGTATCGCCACCCCATACCTAGGATAGTGGATTTGCTTGATGAATTGCATAGGTTATTTTTAGTAAAATAGATCTTAGAAGTAGCTATTACCAAATTAGGATGAAAGGAGATGAATGGAAAACTACTTTTAAGACTAAATATTTGTTATATGAATGGTTAGTTATGCCATTTGGTCTTACTAATGCACTTAATACTTTTATGAGATTAATGAACCATATTTTGCGTGCATTCATATGCAAATTTGTAATAGTTTATTTGATAATATTATAGTATATAGCAAGAGTTTAGATGAGCATGTTGAGCATTTGAGATGTGTGCTTGTTGTTTTGAGACAAGAAAAACATATGCTAAATTTTAAGAAGTGACATTTTGCCTGGAAAAAGTAGTTTTTCTTGGTTTTGTCTGAACAAAAGGTATTGAGGTGGATGAAGAGCTAAAGCAATCAAGGAATGGTCAACACCTAATAGCATTAATGAGGTAAGACGCTTTCATGGTTTAGGTAATTTTTATAGGCATTTTTAAAGAATTTTAGTATAATTGCTACACCACTCACATAAATCTTGAAAAAGAGAATGTTTCCATTGAGGTATTGAACAAGAAAATACATTTAATGTTATTAAAGAGAGGTTGTGTTCTGCACTGCTTTAGCACTACCTAACTTTAACAAAACTTTTGAAATTAAATGTGATGCCTCAATAATAGGAATTGGAGTCGTTATGTTAGAGGATAGACTGTCCATAGCATTTTTCAATGAGAAACTAAGCGAAGTAACTTCGAATTACCCCACATATGACAAAGAGCTTTATACTTTTGTTCGAGCTTTGAAGATATAGCAACACTACCTACAGCCAATGAAGTTTGTATTTCAAACAGACCATGAATCATTTAAACATCTAAAGAGCCAAGGTAAGTTGAACAAGAGGCATGCAAGATGGATGGAGTATATCGAGACTTTTTCTTATATCATTCGGTATAAATAAGGTAAGAAGAATGTAGTTGTTGATGCATTATCAAGAAGGCATGTACTTAATTCGTTAATTGCCAAAATGCTTGGGTTTGAGTATATTAAAGATGTGTATGCCAATGATGCATATTTTTCTAACATATATATGTCATATGATAAGGCTGCTATTGATAAATTTTACAACCATAATGGATGTTTGTTTAAAGAAAATAATTATGTGCCTAATCGTTGTGGATTGTTGGTGTGTGAAGCACATAGTAGGGGATTGATGGGGCATGATCATTTTTATTGGCCTAGGATGAAAAGAGATGTTACTCGTATTGCATTACTTGTAAGAAGTCCAAATCTAAAGTTTTGCCTAGTGATCTTTGGGTTGATGTGTCTATGGAATTTGTATGGGGGTTGCCAAAGACTAAAAGGGAAGAATCCATATTCGTGGATGTGGATATGATTAGTAAGATAGCACATTTCATTCCATGATATAAAACAGATGATTCCAAGAACATAGTAAGTTTGTTCTTTGGACAGATAGTACGACTCATGGTATACCTATGAGTATTATGTCTAATAGGAATGTTAAGCTCTTTAGCAGCTTTAGGAAAAAATTGTGGGCATAAGTTCTGAACCAAATAGTTATTTTCTACTACGTGTCACCTACAGATAGATGGAGACATAACGTAGTTAATAGAATACTAACTTAACTTTTGCATACTATTATCAATAAATATTTGAAAAGTTAGGAGGATTGTTTACCATTTTACTATTTTTTATTCTTCATTCGAAATTGTGTAGTTTTAATCCACTAACTTCTTTGGATTTAATCCCTTTACCTATTGATGAAAGAGGTAGTTTGAATGGGGAAAGACGGCTGGACTGGTGAAGTTAATCCATGAGAATGTTAGTCTTCAAATTGAAAATAAAAATGAGCATTAGTTTTCACTGGAGCTCTCTCAATTTCATTCTCTTTTTTATGGAAGCTCATTTTTAACTTTTTATCTTCTCTATGAAAACTCTCTTTATTTTCTCTCTTGTGGCTCCACTCTTTTTTTCTTCATCTTCAACCACTTCTCTATTGTCTTTTTCACTCTCTATTTCTTTTTTCTCTTGTGACTCTATTCCTTTTTCATGATTTTCAACCGACTTTCTATTTTCTGTCTTACTCTCTATTTTTTTCCTCTCTACCTCCATATGATTAATTGCTTGAGAATTAATCATACAATGAAATTTGAAGCTTTCTATCAAATCATCGAACTCACTACGCTTCGTAACAAGTGCTTCATCTTCCAATGGGTATTCTACTCCATCAAAGTCTCTAAGATTTCTTCTAGGCCCCCTTTCACGCCTATCCTTTCTATTTCTCATCATATCAACTTCAACTATCGACATTTGGTCAATTTCAACACTAGGATAACGCATATTTTGCCTCTATACATTAGGAACTCTTCTAGGTTGTCTCCTTTGTAAGTTTACAATCAATGTATCCCGTCTATCCAATCTATCCTTGAACCCCCACACATCACATCACATTCATGCTCTCAAAATTTTGTTGCAATGTCAAGAATTGATTATTCTCCTCCCTAGATGTAGTTCTTTTCTTTTCCGTCATCGTTTGAACTAGAATAATATTTTCCTCACGTGTTTGCACTCGTGTATCACTCAATTTGGTTTTTTTCCTCTAATAATCTCACCACTTCACCTTTTTCCTCCAATGCTTTCTTGTAAGTGCTTCAAGGAACTAATTCGATCTCAATTGAAAGAATTCACCCCTTGTGACGTAGAAGAAATTTGCTATCGAAATATTCAAGAAAAGAAGGAATGGAAAATTGAATGGATCCCAATAAGAAATTCAAGAAAGTGTTTCTTGAATTCGATTATTGCCCTTTCGCAACAATATTGACTTCAAAGGACAGTTTGGAGGTTGAATTGAATTCTTGAATGAATTTATGTTCTAAGAAATTTCAAGAAAGTGGTTCTTGAAATCGAATTGGACACTTTTTGGCTTGGAAATTTGTTTTTTACTGTAAATGTGCGAAAATTCAACAAAAAGATTTGGGCACTAATCTAATGGACAAATGCATCTTGAATATTTTTAATGTTTTTCGCTACACCAAAAAGGGCTTTTGCAGCGGCCAAAAAACGCTACAAAATTTGTAGCGTTTTTCCAAGTGTTGCGGAGGTCGGTGTTACCATTGAGGGAAGACCTTTTGCAGCGTTTTTTAAACGTTGCGCTAGACCCTTTTGCAGCGTTTTTTCAACGTTGCGGTAAACCCTTTTGCAACGTTTTTTAAATGTTGCTGTAGATTTTTTTTTTTTTTTGAGTAATTGACCCACAAAATTAAAATAACACTTTGTGGACACATTTTGGAATTGCATAAAAA
>CAIGRM010052874.1:0-21406 GCA_903798335.1 Fraxinus albicans
GGTTTCATGTAATTACCACTTTTTAAAATAACACCCAGATTTACCACCTGGGTGACGAAATTCAAATACTTTTGTCCATTCGCATATGAAAAGGTCATCCATTTCCACGAGGTCTTCCTTTTGGTATTGGTTTTGGTTTTGGTTTTGGTTTTGAAGCTTTATTATATGTGAAAGAAATGAAGAAAAGAAAAAGAATAGTGCTACATAGCATAAGTTATTACAATAGGTGGTACTATGTAAATTTGCGGTTAAAATCGTGTCAGAACGTCGGTTTAGGTGTTACTTTATGATATGCTCAATTAAAGACGGAATTATTTGACTCATTTAATTGTACATTTCATTTAATGTCATGTAAATTGATATAAAAAATGCTACTTGCACACCCAAATTTACCACCTGGGTGACAAAATTCAAAGACTTTTGTCCATTCGCCTATGAAAAGGTTAGCCATTTCCACGAGGTCTTGCTTTTGGTTTTGGTTTTGGTTTTGAAGCTTTATTATATGTGAAAGGAATGAAGAAAAGAGAAAGAATAGTGCAACATAGCACAAGTTATTACAATTGGTGGCACTATGTAAATATGCGGTTAAAATTGTGTCAGAACGTCGGTTTAGGTGTTACTTTATGATATGCTCAATTAAAGATAGAAATATTTGACCCATTTAATTGTACATTTCATTAATGTCATGTAAATTGATATAAAAAATGCTACTTGCACACCCAGATTTACCACCTGGGTGATAAAATTCAAAGACTTTTGTCCATTCGCCTATGAAAAGGTTAGCCATTTCCGCGAGGTCTTGCTTTTGGTTTTGGTTTTGGTTTTAAAGCTTTATTATATGTGAAAGAAATGAAGAAAAGAAAAATAATAGTGCTACATAGCATAAGTTATTACAATAGGTGGCACTATGTAAATTTGCGATTAAAATCGTGTTAGAACATCAGTTTATGTGTTACTTTATTATATGCTCAATTGAAGATAGAATTATTTGACTCGTTTAATTGTACATTTCATTTAATGTCATGTAAATTGATATAAAAAATGTTACTTGCACACCCAGATTCACCACCTGGGTGACAAAATTCAAAGACTTTTGTCCATATGCCTATGAAAAGGTTAGCCATTTCCGCGAGGTCTTGCTTTTGGTTTTGGTTTTAAAGCTTTATTATATGTGAAAGAAATGAAGAAAAGTGAAAGAATAGTGCTACATAGCATAAGTTATTACAATAGGTGGCACTATGTAAATAGGCAATAAAATCGTGTAAGAACGTCGATTTAGGTGTTACTTTATGATATGCTCAATTAAAGATAGAATTATTTGACTCATTTAATTGTACATTTCTTTTAATGTCATGTAAATTGATATAAAAAAATGCTACTTGCACATCCAGATTTACCACCTACGTGACGAAATTCAAAGACTTTTGTTCATTCGCTTATGAAATCCTACCATTTCTACGTTCTGCCACATAGATGGTAAAACTAGGTGTGCATGTAGATTTCTCGATTGATATGGTAGGTATAGTGTTATATTATGGGTGTACACACGTACATTTCTACGACTTAATGGAGAGGATTTAACTTTAAATCGACACTCAATAGAGAACTATATGGCCTCGCAATGAATTTTTTTTTTTTTTTTTATAACCGTGGATGTCATGGTCAGTTTGCGCGTACCTTGACTAATCACACGAGCCCTGAAATTTACGGCCGAATACTCACCTTGGTAGCCCTGAGAAGATTCGAACTGGTGACCATTATGAAACAAACACAAGACCTGACCAATTGAGCAACCCCTCAAGGTTCGCAATGAAAAATTCATAACTCTCATACATTAAATCCCTATTTAATGGCCATTAATTAGCAAAAACAAAGTTTTGAATAGAGTGGATGTCATGGTCAGTTTGCGCGTACCTTGACTAATCACACGAGCCCTGAAGTTTACGGCCGAATACTCACCTTGGTGGCCCTGAGAAGATTCGAACTGGTGACCATTATGAAGCAAACACAAAACCTAACCAATTGAGCAACCCCTCAAGGTTCGCAATGAAAAATTCATAACTCTCATACATTAAATCCCTATTTAATGGCCATTAATTAGCAAAAACAAAGTTTTGAATAGTAAATTTTTAAAAAATATATGATTAAAAAGTAATAAAAAATTTTAAATTTACATATAGTATATTTTATTATGTGAATGTGTAATTCATAATAAGTATGTAAAAAAAATGAGTTAAAATAAAAGATGCCAAACGATGGCTAGGAAAAATATCAAGTTGGAAGAATTCTTTCAAAAATTAGGTCATAAACCATATTTATCTTTCTTAAAAATTGTACATGTATGAATTTATATTATAAATTATTGTGACTTAAATTAATGATTATTATAAGATAATCGAAGATATTCTCTATCACCTTTATCACTTCCCAAAATAAAATAAATCAATTATTTCCTCATCAAAATTCCATATTCAAACAAACAGAAACCAATACTCACTTCCCACGACTGTGAATCTAGCCACAATTTCAATTTTCAACTTCATTTCTCCATAAACAATTTTATCTTTTATGTAGTCATATTATCTTCATCAAATTTTAATGGTAAAGTAGAATTCTGAACATTTATTTACAGAATACTGTTTCCACTCGCAATTCCCAGAGTGTTGAGAGAAAATTTCCAGTTAATTATAGACAATTTTCCCATCACTTACAAAGAAGCGTCCATTGAATACAAGTAAAAGTTAGAAGCATTGGCTACACAAGGCACTAAGACGAGCAAATCCCTACACACCTGTAGACCTGCAAGAGCAGTTGTCACAGGTTACAAACCACATAGGCAAACACCGTATAAAGAATGGATCTTGCTACGTGTACTTCAGGGGTTACATAATGCCACATGTCATTTGCCAATTTAAAACACAGTCAACTTTTTCCTCCACATCATATTGTGTAACCCCTTATCTACAATTTTTATGTACAAGTAGCAAAATCCATAAAAAATAAATTAAACTTAGTCATCAACATTATCAAGGCAAAAGGCATTTTCACCATCCAACGTGAACAAAAGAGCGTATAAAATTATGGATCCTACCTCAGGAAGAAATTTAATCAAGCTCTACAATACACAGCTGCCACTACTACCCATCAGCTGAGATGCCCATTAACTTTGAAGGCAGTTTTATACTGAAAAAGGTGAGCACCAATAATGGCTAGTTTCACTTTCAACAGCTTGGTTTCACCTACAACACAGGTCAAAGAATGTGAAGTACATAGACCAGTGCCCCTCGTATACTTCGTCTTCAAATCAATATTTCCTCTTTTGCAGTCTCCCTCCATTTCGCAAAGATGGCATAGTCAGACTTGAATTGGTTTTGCAGGTGAGGCATTCTACTTGATTCATTGTCCAATGCCACTACTAAAGATTGTGCCAACTTTAAAAAAAAATAAATAAATAAATTATTAACCCCCCTCACACACTTACAGACATGCTCATAGCTTTCCATTTGCTATAAATCTGCACCAAATACAAGCATATCCCTGCACTACCCCAACCTTTCACTCGTATAATAGATGCACCTTCTATTCTCCTCAACCTCAAACCTTATCAAGTTAATCCCCAATAACCAAACTTAAAAGGAGCAGATCTGGTTATCCAAGGCATCTGCAGTTGTAAATGTGTAGAAACTTTTGTAATGATATCAATATAATAAGAGCATGATATGCAACCGCACATTTCATGAGACCCGCAACTTTCATCAACTTTTCAACGACGCATTTCACCACTTTTATCAGAATCTATTAAAAATCTTATTTTTAGCTATAGAAAATAAGGTCTAAATAGAGGGAGCTACAGATTATTTTAGTAACACTTTGCTGTAAATTAATCTTAGGAGCACAAAGGTATTGTTTTGACAAGTACAGTAATATGTTAATGCAAAGGGAATCCTGGAAAGCGGGTTCTAAGTACTAATCTGAAGTACCCAAACAAGTGAAAGCGGCAATTCAATATAATATGAGAGTACTTAGAAAATATCATGCTCAAAATCATTTTTGTTTTCTCAACTTTCCTCCAACAAAACCTTCATCTTGGACTCAAACAGAAATAGCAACCAAATGAATATCTTGTTTCTAGTTTCTTTTTTTCTCCTTTTTAGGGCATGAGAACTGATCAAGATAGGTTGGAAGCATTGAAGGAAAGCTGCTAAATCCACTTGTTATAGAAGGCAATAGGAGAAGCATTAAACATAAACTCATAGAATGAGAGATCGACCTAAAAATCACATGGACGAGGCAATTAGAGGAAAATATAGAACTGGTTGAGTTAACTTAAGGGGAAGGGGGACAAAATTCAGGAAAAACCTCACTCCTATATCTTAAAAGAAAAATTAATGATTTCTTTATATTACAATCAATATAGAACGGCTACAGTGTACCTCGTGCAATTAACAAACTCTTACCAACAAATCTTCAGTGTTGAGGAAACCAACTAGTTATCCTGCAAAACCTCTCCCGAGATATCTGGCAAGCAAGAAATGACAACAAGAAGCATAATTAGTCAAAGAATGCAGATAATAACTAATTGCATGCTATGATAGCCATATTACCATCAATAGAAGATGGTGAGAGCGTGAGAGGCGGATTAGCGAGACTAGATAATGAAAGCTGATATACCATATTTATTTAATACTACAGTCATACTCCAGTGATGGATTAAAAGATTCTAGGAAGCAACAACCCATCCCTTATAAAGAAAGACTAAGAAGTAATCAAATCCCAACCAACTTCAGAATCTAGCTCCCACGGTGCTGGACAAGTATTGCCTGAGAAAGATATCCAACAACTCTTAAAAAGTCAGTAGGACAGAAACCAGTGGCTAAGTAGCTTGTACAAAGAATATGGTCTAAAAAGGAAAGATCAAACACAGGATCATGAAACATACAGTTTGTAGGAATAAAGTCACGAAGACAAACTAAGATCATTTATACTTGCATAAAAAAAAGAAAGACTGCTGAAGGATTGACAAAAAAAAATTAGTCACATTTAGCCCATGTTTGGTAAAGATTAAAATTAGATTTTTTGTAGATTTTGACAAAGGTTGATGAGATGTGTGGTTGAAAGTTGTGGGTACCATAAAATATGTGGTTAAAATTAATAGTTGACTTTGACTTAGATTAAAATCTAAATTTTAATTTATACCAAACAAGGGCTTAGTCTCCAAGCACAATCAAATTTATCCATTTACCCAAAACAAAAATAGTTGAGAAATTTTTACCATTCTAAAGGTAATCCATTGTTTAAAATAACTATTTACGGCTGATGCCTTGAAACCCGCCTCATGTGAGAATTTCATTGAATGCCTCAAAGCTTACGCTTAAGTTCCATTTGTGGGGCTTACGCCTCGAGGATAATCATCAGCGAGGCAAAGGCGTTCGCACACCATCTTGCATTTTCTAGACATTTTATTATTCCCCTTAACCTCGTGGACTATTTTTTATAACCTAGAATGTTTTGCGGGCATTTTTATTTTCTTATTTCTGCCTTTACATAGAAGGGAAAGATGAAGGAGAATAAACCATTGGAAGTGAGGGACTCACAAAGAGTGAAAAGAAAAAATAAAAATAAAATAAAAACTATAATGATGAAGAAGATTATAGGTGAACTAAATAGGGTAAATGATTTCTTTCTAGATCCGATTACTATTGATGATATGAGAGATCTTTTAGTTGTTTCTACTTCCTAGCAGTATATTACAATTTTTCTACTTGATAACCAATTGTAAGTTAGTTAGTGATGATAACTATTGATCTATTTTTTGTTTGTTTGCATGTCAGACTTTAATATTATTAATCGGTTTTATCATGGATTTTTTAAGGTGGTTTATAGTATATTATGAGGATATTTTACATTCCTTCGAATTATTTTATCTGTTTGACTTGAGGCTTAGGCCACAAAACACTTCAACGTTAATGCCTCGCCTCATAGAGGCAAAACGCCTCAGTAACTGATCCAAGCCTTTTAAAATATTGAACTATTCACTTCCTTTTTACTCCTCCTCCACTACACCTAAATAAGATCACATCTGGCATCAACCTCTCCCAAACCAATGCGTGAGCAGTAAATATCAGCTTTATCCTAGTTTAGTACTACTGCTGGATCATACACATAGCTCATGCAAGATAAATAAAGGATAAAAAGATGAGGCTTGGTCAACTACTAATAACTCAAAAGAGGAATACAATATTTAGAAGTAGCATGTTTCTGTAATAATTTCAACAAGTGTTGGAAGCCAATGAAGAAAATTATTATCAAGTATATGGATCCAGACAGCTCCATGTAAAAAGGATAACCAACGTGAAACCATATCCGATATAGCATTTATGACTTATTGACAATTATAGCTCGATTATATCCACACAACTTTATTTCTTTGACATAAAATATTCAACTCCCACTACACTAATTACTTTTATGGATGAAAAGAACTTACCAATATAAAAAGAAACCGCCAGCTTTCATAACCAAAAGTGTAAAGCACACAATATCTCATCTTTCAGCAATCGTAACTACACTAGGATGGAACGCATCCTCATCAATATATTGAAGACAGTACCTGTAACCGAAAATGATTATCTTCTGATTGAGAAACATGGCTACAAACACATTAAGGAGACATGAGAATATAGCAAATGATCTTCCCAATTTTACTGTTAATAAATTGGATGTAGCGTGGGATGAAAAGAAAATCACATAGAAGTTACACAACTCTGCTCCTACTGATCAGGGATTGAGGTTTCATAATCTGTTTGGCTATTTTCAAACCACCGTGGTGACGATGTCACTGAAGAAGACAGACGCCACCTCTCATAAGACAAGACGGTATGATGTGGACAGTGCCTAGATTTTGTAGTGTGTACGTTTTGGGAAACTAGAATTTTCTCAAATTGTTAACTCGGGCAGGATCTTGGCAATAAATGTTTTTAAATGGTCAAAAGCTTAATCAATTTTTTGTTTTCATATCTTCACGTGAAGAATGAACAAAATTGAAAATTTTTGAGAAGCGCAAGGCAAGAGGTAGGGAGAAAAAATGATAACAAATAAGAAAAATTTAATGCTAACAGGCAAAAGTGGAAGATGCAGAGTCATCATAGAATTAGTTCCAGTTTGACTACGATGGAAAAATTTGCTTATTCCTAGTAAGACACCATCTCCGACCATACATCCATCTTAGTCAATTCCAGTAATCCCAATTCAATTAAACTAACATTTATCTAAACCTTTCATTTTACTTATTCCTAATAATAGGCTCTTCTGATCATTCATACTATCTGATGACAGAAAGAAACTCGAAGCTCAACCTCCTTACCCGCTAGACCAATGAACCGACGACACGAGAGACCCAATCCGTGTCAAAAATACACCAACAGACAGACCATCAGAGAAACCAAGCGGTCAAGCATCTTACATAGAAGGCAATTGACAGCAAGCGACCAAACAGTCAAGAATAACAGACAATCTGTCGTTTTATAGTAAACAATTAATCCTTCATCACCTCCCAAAGTTCCAGGAAATCCCAATGACTAAGCTTGTCATACCTAAAATAAAATGACCAGCCCCCCTATAAATTGAAGACAATAGGTAAAGCAAGGTCCAAGGTCACATATCTTTTACATTAAGCCCATGTTTGACTCTCTTTAAATTGTAACTATTTATTTCTCGTACGTATTTTCAATCACGTTCACATGATAAAATATTCTGTAAATAAACCCAAAATTTTTCCTAATTTTTAATCATACATTCTCCAAAAAATTACTATTCAAAACATCATTTTCCCCTCAATTTCTCTTTATAATAGCCATCAAACATGGGCTAAATACACAAAACGGGTTCTCAAACTCTTTCTGACTTTAGCATGAGAGATCTACCAGGGGAATCCACCCCCATTTTCTTCTAAATACCCAACGTTCAAGAGAAAGTTCAAGGAGTTTCCACCATCAACACTATCTAAAGTAATTAATCCATATCAAATCCAATTTGTTAAACATGAATCTGATTGGAACTTGGTACTGTTAATAGGATCCAAAATATATTTAAGAACCCATAGCAGGGTCTTAAAAGAAAATTCAAAGAGATTTACTTCCCATTAAAATTAATTAAGCAAACCACTATGCCTACTCATTATTTATATTTAGTTAGTTAATTCAGTTCACTCCAGCTATTTTAATCAGTAACTATAATTGAATTCAAATATCAATCAGACAAGATCTATCAAGCTTAGCCTATACCATCTAAAGCTTCCATTATTTGTACTCCTAATAATATACTTCTAACCATTTATTCCATCCATGATATTCAAACCCGCATTAAATCCCAGTTTGACAGTGTGACCTCTCATTAAGGTCTTCAAGAAAAACCTAAATAAGAAATTTAAAGATACAAATTTATGCATACAAAAAATAATTTAGTTATCTAAAGTTTATACTTGTACAATATAAATTAATTTTAGTGGACTCCAGCTATGTTAAATAAAATAAATATAATTGAATTTGCTCCACCTAGCATGGACCCAGATAAAATTATCTAATGGTCCTCAGTAATAATTTTGATCCTATTAACAACGGAATCCTGTGATTCAACCCCCCTTCAACCTGATAAGACGTAAAATCTCAAATTGTTGCAGCGTTGCTCTATTTCCCTTTGACCAAGAACAAATCAAAATTCAACACAGTACACCAATCTAAAGCTAGAACCATCAGGAAAAATTACAACTTGCCATGCACTTATCTAATCGAGATAAGAAAATAAGTTTTACCATTGCAATTAAAGCCAAGTGAAAGCAATACCGCTTCCATTCATTAGTCCAGTTTACAAGCGAAACTAGCTTCCACGGTATATCAATATTCAAGAGAAAAGATCGCAGCAGTTACTAAAAGAAATCTACAAATTTTATAAACAAAAGCAATAAACATAATAGTTCTGGACTGAGTTAAGGCTTTATCTGAAGTAAAAACTCATACCAAGAATACGATTTAGGAGCTGCAAATCTAACCAGAATATGTTAATAAAAGCAGAAAATATAAAAGATAAACACTGGCACATCAACCAGGAAAAGCATCACCGCATCATCTGATAACCCTATGTCTGGTATCAATTGACCAGCATAACTAAGATGTCCCCCCACCTTGAAGGCCAGCCAGAGACCCACGAACATTGAGAAGCAACTGTTGCAGACACCTTTTCATCATTGGATCTTCCTAGAAACATAGAGCATCTTAGCATCAGGAAGAACAATGAAAAGTAAAACTATAAAAAGATATAATTCTCACCCTTCCTACAAGAACAAAGTAACTAAAGAGATAAAGTAATGTTCGTTAATACTACTTGTCATTGGGAACCACTTACATTAAGGAGACTATTAAATGTGCCATCCATGAGAATTTCTGGAAGAGAATCTCTTAGCGCAATGCGACCCCTGCAAAACAAGTTGATTAGTTTATGTGCATGAGTGAGAGTGAGAGTGTAGAATGGAATGCAGTGACAGAAGTAACTGAATCCATCCATATTGACCAACCTTGAGTCCTCAGACATCCGAATATAGCACTTAATAATGTGTTTTAATAACCAAGGTGAAGGGTGTGCAGCCAGTCCAACAACCACATTCCTCAGTACTCGACCTACAGCATAGAATCGATCTGCTGCAATACATACATAGTTTAAGCCCTCTCCATCCTGCAGTATCTTTAGCAGAATATAAGCTGCAACCTGCCAGTGCAAGCTCTTCTATCAGAATCCCTGAAGTTACATCAAAACATATGAAAAGTACAAGCTGACAATCTACACGAGACTAAAAATTCTAGTTCGGGCAAGAGGTTCTACGCACTGCCGTGGACCTTTATCATCTATAAATCTGCACATCATGTTCAAAATGTGTATGACTGTATGTGCACGTGTGTGTGTGAAAATGCAGAGATTCGCATGGGTAAATTACATGCGCTAAGGTCCCAAAGGTGGCTCCACAATAGAAACTATTGACACTTCATGAAAACTTCGACAAAAATGTGGGATGGTTTGTGAACAATAACATTTCCAACAGCATGGCAGGACATGAGTTGTAAGTTAATAACAGTGGGCCACAGGTCATCATTCAGTGCCACAGCAGTACTTAATATTTTGGTGCCCTTTCAAAAGTCTTGTGTTTCTCACTCATTGAAGCATATGTCTCTCAAGGCATAAGGTTCAGATAGAATATCGGAATTTGAACTCTATGCCCTTAAGTTTAAGACTCGTAGTTGAACATGTACATTTTGCAATCGCCTCTCAACGACTAAGAAAATGCTGTCACAATGATTTTCGCAGTACATAAAAAGGTCCTAAAATTAACAGAAAAATAAAAATTCTTCATTAAATTATAGGAGATGTTGAGGCTCAACATACCTTAGAACTAACTAGACCCACTTGGACAGCAATATAAAATTTTGACCAGTGATAATTACAGGAATTTCATAAGAATAGATTAAAAGGGCAAACGTGAATCCAAAATAAGTGTTCAAGACACTTCACCATTTTTGACAATTGATTGCCATTCTCCATAGTGCGTAGACACAGGGGCATAATTTCTGTAGCAAGAAGGAAACAGATAACTGCAGCATCATCCCCCTGGAGAAAAATGACAAATTTTGTTATTTTAAGATGTTAGGAGGAATGAGTGTGAATTATAATCATATTTAAAAGATGTCGTGCACATAAATAATCAAGATACCCAACCCAAAAATAAAAATTTCAAAAATCAAGTAGTAGAAAGAGCAACTATGCTATTAATAGTTCTTTTTTCCAGCTTTTAATTCAATGGGCACGGATTATGGAATTATTTGCTGATCAACAGTTTTTCTCAGTATCCTTTGCCTGCAGACTCCATAAAGCTATTAGGTCGATTGGCCTCCGTTCACATAATGTAAAAAGAAAGAAAAGACGCCCCCAGCTCCACTTAGCATCTAGCTGATCGTTCGAAGAACATTACACCCCCAATTACTGCAGTGATATCATAGAAAACAGGGAGAGAACACACATGAGGAGTAAATAGAACTGCTTTGTTAATGGAGAAATATGTGCTACATTTCCGCACATGGAAAGCAACCCATATTTCAAAGTAACTAGATAATTTAAGGTTTATAGCTTTTTGTTGGTGAATATACCTTAATGTGGAAAAGAAGATGCCGACACAAAATTTCTTTAACAACAGTGAATTGCTAAAAATGTACCTTCACTAGAGCACCAAGAACACCCAGGCATGTAAGTCTCAGGTACTCAAATGGCCTTGATTTGCAATCTGTGGTAAGAAAGCAGTACAAATACGATGGAAAGTGTGCTACAACAAAGAGAAAGGTCAGCAACAAAATGTCAGAGTTGATAGCACAGACATGTGCAGCCTAGATGAAGTAGCAGTGATAAATGAGCTATTCATCTATCTAAGGAAACGGAAAAACAAAATAAAACACTAAGGTCGAATTATGAAGAACGGACACTCTAGGGTGGTATGTGTGTCTCACCCGTGCCATGCGCATCAGACACCAACACTTATCAAACACTCCAGGACACGTCTGACATGCCACATGGCTGGATTCTATTTTTCATATATTTTATATTTTTTCAACACTCCAGGTGCAATTTAGGGCAAAACTCAGGCACTGTCCGACATGGCATGTTGTTTGTCCTATATAGTTTGTATTTTTTATAATTCTAACACGAGAGGAACATGTTCTCAATGAACAAAGGACACAGAAAGTCCCATTTCATAATTTTTGGAACATAAAATCAAAGACATTTTTAATCATCAGAACATTTACAAAAATGTCAAAATAATGTGAGGAAAGTTCTACAAACTTCATATCAAATTTGTTTTACGTCTATTATCCGTATTTTTCTTTTTGTTGCAATAATAATCTATAGTTCAACTCAAAGTTGTTTAGTCTTTTAGATTAATAAATAACTACTATTATTTAAAAGATTTCACCACAAAAATAATAATTGAGAAGAGTATTGATATTATTATAAATAAAAGTAGAGAAACAAAGAATATATATAAATGTGCATATTTTAAATCTTTGTGCCCGTGTCGTACTTTTTTGAAAGATCACGTGTAATTCCTTGCAAAAACTCCTAGTTCCAAGAACAAATAAGCGTGTACAAGCTTTGAGAAAACTCCACGTAAGTTTCAAATTTCAATCTCTTAACAGATGCAGAAAATGAAAATTCACGCGTGGAAGAGATGAAGGAAAGTACCCCGGACAAACAACCTCTTTGTGTCCCGATGGGAAGCCACACACTACAGAAAAAAGGATAGAAAATATTAATGCCAGATCAGAATAAGGTAAGGACAATGTTGAAATTTCTTGTTAACAATTATTTATTTTCTCTAGGAAGGGGGAAGTTCTGCTGTTTTGCGTGTCATAATTTGAATCAATGCGAAGTATAGAATTAATAAATAACAGAAAATGCATTTGCTTCACATCTAAATAGAGAACTGCAACTTTATTCACAAAAAGAATTTCGAAGATACACAGCAGCAATCAATTATTCTATTTATCAGCATCTCAAGAGTGATATAATTCTCATTAACTAGATTAAGTAGTATCCCAAGTTCAATTTGTATATCATTAGGTGAAAACATAGAGTTGCAATTATTTTAAATTATCGTCAGAGTGAAGGTCGGCAATCATGTCTGGACCATCTCTGCACACATAAATTTTCTAGCTTCAATGCCATAAAGTCAAGCCATAAAAAATGAATAGGGGCCTACGTTGTATCAATTTCGGCGCTCTATATGTTCTCGATTTCCTAGCTCTAATTGCCAATATAGGAACATGGCAAGATAGAATGCAACTGGTGACGGTCCTCACTTTAAAAGAGACGATGTGATTGAAAAGAAAATAAACTCGTGAAAAAAATATATTTTCAGAATAAAACGAGGTAAAAATAAAGTTCACACAAGGGTGAGAATCAAATATAGCATGAATAAATATAAAGAATAAGATACGTAAGGAAAAAAGGAACTTTGGATGGTTTAGTGTTTCACAGATCTATTCCTTTTAACTTCCCAAATCCCAGATGCAAATTGTTCCCAGTCAAAAAAAATCAGCGACCGTGAAGATGCTTGGCACCTTTCTTGTCAGTCTCCTAAATATCTTAATCACATTCTGGCAACAGATAGCTGAGAGAAGATAAGCTGCTTATCCTTGTTTCTTTTCTATTTATTTTTTCCCTTATGCTTTCCGGCTACCTCCTTCATCTTCTTGGTTGCTAGTGGCAACTCGAGCAATTTTCCCTACAGATATCCCACAACAATACATGGTGTTGAGCAACAGGCTGAGGAGAAGATAAGCTGCTTATCCTTTGTTTTATTTTTACTTATTTTTTCCCTACTCCTTTCCAGCTATCCCCTTCATCTCCTAGGTTGATAGTGGCAATTCAAGCGATTTGCCCTACAGATATCCCACAACAATACCTGGCGTCAATGTGTCACCAGGGCCAAGTGTCATGTAATGTAGACAAATGCAACAACATGACCATTTTGTTATATGGCATGGAAAAATAAAGATAAACAAATTTGCAGAAGAATCAACAACAAATAGTTTTGCAGAAGAAATCAAGGAAACAAAAAGAAATCATACCTGGAGAAGTGCAAGTGCATTGCAAGCTCTGTTTGATTGTGCTGACGTTAGAGTAGGAGGTGATAAAAAGGGGTAGATGCCTATTACTTCCTGCAGGAGTAGAGTAAGGACCATACAGCAACTTCAGCAATAAAGTGATGTCATAAAAGATGGGAAAGAAACATGCTTGTCACAATAAAGAACTAGAAAAGTTAGAAGAATGCAACTCCTGATGATAAAATTAGTTGACACTAGATAAAGAATCTCATACAGCAACAATATTAAAACTAGAGCAAAGCTTAGGCAATTAGGCATGTGAGCGTAAAACAACCTCCAAATATTTTTATGAGATTACAAGCTTCAGATTACTACAATCGTGTGGTAGACTTTCTATGGCTCCATAAATTGCACAAACTTCATAACATATATGAGCAGATTTTTTCTCACTCCCCCCTTTCCTCCTTCTCGATTAGCTTTAGTAAGGCCGATATTCGCAAGCTTTTTACTGGGATGAGGAGTCACATAAGAGAGAGAGAGAGAGAGAGAGAGAGAGAGAGAGAGGCAACAAATTGAAAAACTATTAATACTGACAACATGTTAGATGCACTGAGAGTTTTATATATTCTTTACTGTGACACAGTAATGCAACTCAATCTTGGTTAACAATATAAATGTTCAGAACAGTAGACTAGAATTGGGATGAATGACAACACTGAAATAAATTATAGAGTACAGTCCTTGTAGGATCATGCATTAACAAAATAATAATTGAAACCCCCTACCACGAGAGAAATAGTGAAGAGAAAACAAAAATTATAGAAAAAAGTTCGAGATTTATACCTGCAATAGTACAGCCATCGTACCAGGGGAATGCCACAGTATTAAACCAAAATCTATGAATGTTTCTCTCCTCTATTGACAGAGAATGAGTTTATTAGGCATCCATAACGCAATTGATTGAAAATTAGTCAACCTTGGAATAAAGATGAATTCTTCTATTAAAAACACAAATAAAGACGGAACAAATGCTAGACCTGACAGGTTTATGATTACAAATCATAAAAGGAAGAGGAATGAGTAATATCTCAGCAAAGTTGGTGATCGTGCACATGATGGCAAGTACACGTCTAAATGATTCAAATATCAATTCTAATTTACCATGAAATGAAGCAACAAATATGACATAGGACTCAATGAACAAGATTGAGAAAGAAAGAGAAAGTGAAGAGAATAGAGAGAGGAGAAAGGAGAAAGAATAGAAAAGGGAGAAGCAATTGGGAGAGAAACTATTAATTTATTTCATAATCAAAGTCTAAAAATTACAATGCATAAGCCCCTTTATACAGGAAACATCAAATAAAATCCTAGTACATCTAATAAATAAATATATTCTACGTAGGAAACATCTAATAAAATCATAGAAAATCTAGTAATAACTTTTCCTAAAATAAGAATCTAAACATGGAAAGTAGTCCTATAATAATCTAATAAGATTTCCAGCAACATAACTTATATTCAGATCAGAAACTAAATTAAAGACCTCTAGTCCACTAGTAATACCATGTCAAGCTTCTTGCAGCTAAATACTATTTCAGTTGATCCCAATAAATCCATATCTGTAAAAAGGGAGAGGAAGCATTTTTATGGTAAAAACTTCATTAATTTCGGTTATTTCTCAAAAAGAAAATGAAGAAAATAGAGGGTCTGTTGAATTTCAAGTATTCAGTTTCACCACTAAGATAAGGAGACTTACTTCGCATTTGGAATTGCATAAAAAAGATTATTCTTCTCAGAGAGGTTTGCGAAATATTTTGGGAAAACGTCAACGACTGCTGGCTTANGACTTACTTCGCATTTGGAATTGCATAAAAAAGATTATTCTTCTCAGAGAGGTTTGCGAAAAATTTTGGGAAAACGTCAACGACTGCTGGCTTATGAAATTAATGACCTCTAGCTTCAAGAAGGTCAAAGTTTCCAAGTTCTGAAAGAACATTTGCCATCGAGAGTTGCTCATAAACACAAATACATGGCTACATTGAACATGTCATGCAGGAGTGTTGACCGACAAAGCTATTTCATAAAAATGGTTTAGCAATTCCAGACTTGTGCCTTCTCATAAATGAGCTGTATGGCAATAATATAAAAGTTTGGACATCTTCTCTCCAAATATTAATAATTTGATCTCATCCCACCAAAGTTAATTATATAAACCGCGACTGGAAATATAGTTTTTTACTTGGATGCACTTGATGTTGCTTCTTGTATGATTATATACAATGAGCATAACTAGGGCTCGAGTTATGTAGGTTGGTAATTGATGATTGTGTGTAGCAATAGTAAGAATTCTGGCATACCTCGGAAATTCAAGATAAAAAATGGAATAAAAGCCCAAGCTTAATGCAAATGTAGTAGACAGCCAAAAATTATTTCTGAACATTTCACCACCGTGACCAAAACCATATCATCATTACATCACATTTCTCACTTAACCACCGTCTCGTTTAGCCAGTAATTGAGTTTATATACCTGAACTCTTGTTCTTGGGCAAAATTTAGAAGTCTCAAATCAATTAACCAATATCATCACTCTCTTTCCAACCATCTTTTATTTGTAAAAATCATGTCCATATGTAATATTCAGTAAACCTCTACGATTTTTAGTGAAATTTTTCGTATTACAAGGAAGCTTCCCTACAGTACATTTTTTCCTTTTCATTTTTACTTACACTCACGGGAAGGAATATGACAATCCTACAGCAAAAAACGATGGGAAAAATAGTTAGGTCCCTTAAACAATAAACAGCAACCCTGCAAGTAATTAAAATTTCTACTTACAATAAAGTGAAAAAAATAAAAAAATCTTAAACATTAGTAGCAATCAACACATTTTCATGTCAATCTTAAACGAGAAAATTTGAACGCATAGGAAAAATCCCTTCAGTCAATATTAAAAACAAGAAACTGGAAACAACCATACATCAAAAGTAGAAATGAAAATAATATTAAAAGTGGGAGAAAATGAAACCTGGCAAAGTTCAGAAAGGGCACTTTCCCGGAGATCAGCGTCATGGAGATCGTTGAGGAGCTTCCACGCCAATTGAATTCTGCAGTCTTCACACTCCGCGGCGGCTGCAGGAGAAACCCCGTGCTCTACAGAGATAGCAGGTGGAAACAATCTCACGGCTGGAGCAGAGGCTGCTGAGCCCACGGAAACAGCAGAAGCCGGCGTGCCAAAGGAACCAGCAGGGCTCGATGATCCCACAGAAACAACAGGGATAGACGGGCAGACGGAAACAGCAGGGGTCGACGGGCTGGTGGATCCTTTGACGGGAGTCGTGCTTGATGATTTAGGTTTTGCGCTAGCCATTTCTTCTCTTCGATAATTCTTATGCAGGAATTGGCCTTCCGATTTCAGTTTTGGGTTTTGTTGAGGGGAATGATGAAACGGTAGCAAGGTGATGACTGATGAGGGTGCAATTTGCCACTCGTACGGCTTTTACGCGCCACTCTTCGACACCTGTACAATTCGGCGGTAATAGCCATGCGCTGGAAGGCTTTCAAATATTTAACCTAATTATTTTAGTATTAGGAAATTGTTTGACGTGTAAATTTTAAGAATATATTTATAAAAAAATTGAAAAATAATTGGTTTAAAATATAAAATAATTATGAATTCAAGTGTAAAATTATTTTATTAGAATAATACGTGGTTGAAAATGAATTTAGAGAAAAATAAATTTTAAAATATTTCTACCAAATATGGCATAAATTAATAATCACATTGATTTAAAAAAGAAAAAAAACACAAATCCTTTCTACAAACAAAAACTAATTATAGATTTCTCAACTTGGATTGATTAAAGCTATGTGATGACACACAATCGCGTATTTAAAATTATAAGTGATATACTCAATTAAAATTAAATATATAAATATAGATCTCGCTTAATTATTACTATTATTTAATATCACGTAATACAGTCTACAGGGGCGAATCCAAGATTTTAAGTCAGCACGGAAAGTCATTGACCGTCCCATCGGCCGAAATAAAATATTAAGAGCCCGTTTGATATCCATTTTTGCAAAAAATATATTTTGAAATAGTGATTTGATGGAAAATGTGTATTTAAAAATAAGAAAAAAAATTAATTTGTGTGTAATATTATTTTATTGGAGAATATGTTGTTAAAAATAAAAGAAAAATGTATTTTGAAAAAAATGGGAATCAACAAGGTTTAAAATTTAAATGTAACAATTATTTTGCTCAAACTAAATATAGATAAAATTATGTGATAAAAATTAGTCGTCCTCACCAAATTACATCATGGCCAAGTTTTGAATAATTCAAAGGAAGAGCATGGGTGTGAAATTTTACAATTACAATTGCATTAAAACCGCAAAAACTTAACATATATTATTTTATGAAATTTTTTGTTTAAGTTTCAATAGCTGTCATAATAGTCCAACGTTCAAAATACTAAATTGAGGTCGCAGGTTCAAAACTTCAAATCCCCCTCATTATTAATCAATTTTGGCAAATACTCTACAAAACTAAAAATATTTCATAATAAATTGGTTGGAATGGATTCGAACCCAAGACATGAAGTGTGTATAGGCGCTTTCTCACCAACCAAGTTACGTGAGAAGTTTGAAAATAAAATGAATGACCAATTATAAAAGTAAAACATATATCTATTATCAACCAAAAAATTACTTCTGAGGGATCCAGCACGGGCGGCCGCGGGGCTGGCCATGTGCTGGACCCGCCCCGACAATCTAAATTGGTATTTTAATGTTTGTTTGACAATCATTATCTGTAAAAAAATAATTTTGTGAATATTGACTTTTAAGAGAATATTTGGTTAAAAAGTATGGAAAAATTTTGAGTTTACATATAAAATATTTTATTGTTTGAATATATAATTGAAAATGAATATGTAGAAAAAAAATTCAATTAATGATGGTGAAATATGGACATGTTACTTTCTTGTCAATTCTCATATTGTTCAAATCAAGTTGTTACTATTATGTGTAACTTTAATAAAAAGTTTACCCTTTCTTCTCTTTTGCACATAGCAATTACACTTCAGAGATGATATCAAAGACGTCTGATCTTATGACAACATCTAATACATTCCCTTGTGCTAAGTAAATCACAATAATATTTCATATTTCTAGTTTTGAGTATTATATTAACCTATGTGACCACCGTTTTAGCTATACATGTAAAATGGAGTTGATAATTAAAAAATGAGTAGCACAAAATGTCCCTACTTTTTAATATTTTTGTACAAAACGTCCTTACGTTTCGTTTTTTGACATTTTCATCCCTAATTTCACCTTTCATTGCCAAAAAAGTCTTCCATCCACTTACCATCAGTTGCTCTGTTAAAAGGTCTTAGCCAATTTTTTTCTCTTCATCTTCCCTTATGCACGACGGTTCCATTACAGTTTCTCCTTCAAAAATCCTCACATTTTCTTCCATTTTTTGTGCATTCCTCCATTCTCCTCTCATCCACTCTAGTGTCATCTCGTCGTCGCACAGTGAAAGCACGTAGTGGAGGGATTTGAAGCGAGTGAAGGTAAGAGAAAATTTTAGATTGGGTATTTTTGTTTTCCATTTCATATCTTTGCATGATTACGAGTGTGTCGAGATGTCAATGGGGTTTATTGTCGTTACACAGGTGTATATCTGCTTCCACGTGCAACATGTTACTTCCATCTTTCAAATACTCGGCAACGATCCACCCATTTACGATATAGTGATCATTCCCTAAATTTTCGTGTGCAAACATTTACCCAATTCCAGCGCACATTCCCCCAAGTTAGTTGCCATTTCGAATTGAAGCCTAAAACTCCCTAATTCATGTCCATTTTAGTTTGCATTCGGCATTTCTCTATCACTGTGCATATTTCACAATGTTTGACGAATGTAGGGATGTTTTACGCAAATTAGTTTTAAAGGTATGAATGTTTTACGCAAATTACTTTAAAACGTAAGGTTGTTACACGCAAAACATATTAATAGATATGGATGATTATCATGGGTTTAATTTCTTCCCACAAAGAAAGGAACATATCCATTTCATCTCCTCCATTGAAATTGAAATTTGATGGGTCATTCACAATTGAAATCTGATGAGTTATCTACAGCATCAAATGTGCCATCTTTCTTCTCATTCCACATAATTACACCCTTATTAAGCACAAAATTGGGACGACCATCTCCAATTAATCTACCACATATTCAATTTCTTCATCTATCATTCCAAATTTTATGAGCAATCCACCATTACAACAGCCAGTGTTCTTCTCAAAGTGAAATAGAATGTTCGTTACATCATTTGTTATTTATGTAATGGAATAATTTTATAAATTATTTTTATATTAAAGTTATTGTTAGTTATGGAAGAAATTTTTCGAAGGTGAGAAGAATGGGAAAAATTGGTTATGGCTGTATTTATTTCAATATTTGAAAAGAAAATTGCCTTTTTATGTTATGTTAACGGAGCAACTGACACGTAAGTGGAGGGAATGACCTTTTTGACAATGAAAGGTGAAAAATACCAAAAATGAAACATATGGGTGTTTTGCAAAAAAATATTGAAAAGTAAGGTAATTAGCACAAAACGCCGCTAACTTTTAATGTTATCGTACAAAACATCTCCGCCTTTTCATTTTTTTGATATTTTCACCCTTATTTTTACATTTTTTGCCAAAAACACTATTTCATCCACTTACCGTCAATATCTCCGTTAACTAAATAAAAAAGGCCAAATTTTTTTTTAAAGGAACGGTAATATACTCTTCCAAAAATTCCTTCAAAAAAGTTCTTCCATGGCTAACAGTAACGTCAATATGAAAATAATTAATAAAATTATTTCATTAAATAATAAAAAATTGCGTAAAGAACATTGTATTTCACAACAATAATTGCTTTAATGATGGATTATTGAAAAAATTTGGAATGGCAGATGAAGATATTGAATATGTGATCGATGAACTAGAGATGGTCATCCCTATTTTGTGCTTATTAAGGGTGTAACTAAGGGGTACATTCAGAACAACAATTGCAGTATGATGTCATAAATTACCCATCAAATTTCAATGGTGAATGGTCCGTCAAAATTCAGCGTTGAAGATGAACTAGACCTATTCATTTATTTTTAGCATGAAATTAAACTTGAACAATCATCCCTACGTAGTAATACGTTTTGCGTGTGACATCCGTACCTTTCAAAATGCTTTGCGGAATACATCCCTACATTTCAAACTATTTGGCTTAAAATATCCCTACCTTTGTAACTCATTACGAAAATAGTCCCATGTTATACACAGCAACTCAAAAATGGAGGAATTATGTTGCTCATGGAAACTCATCAAAAAACCCAATATCTCAAAACACCAAAATATGAACCAAAATATCCAACCCAAAAGGAAAAAAAATTACCTTCGCGCGCATTAATACCATTTCTTCCACTGTGCGGCGAGGAGATGAGAGGAGAGGAGAAGGGTGGAATGCACAAAGGAATGGAAATCTCTGAAGTGAAAATAGCAAGGTAACCGTCTCCATAAGTGAACATAGCAAGCCCCAAGGACACAAAGTCACAGCTCTCTCTCCCTCACTCACGGCTCCAACCTTTCTTCCACACCCTCACACACTAGAAACCGGGTAATATATATCGCGCGGTCGGCTTTTAGGTTAAACAAGTAGAGGCCCAATAAGTTCAACAAACGAGTGGGTTATCAACTAAAAGCCGTCGA
>CAIGRM010052898.1:0-10299 GCA_903798335.1 Fraxinus albicans
TAACAACACTTTGAAAAACATTTTATGTCCCTCGAGTACCTACATTTGTTGAAAATAAGAAACGAGGACGTTCCGAGCTAAAAGTGGCGTACCGGACGTCCGGTATCCCAGTTTTTGGCTCCAAATGTCAAATTTCCAACATTCTAATTTTCTGACAAAATTAACGGATATTTGATCGTCCGGTATTTACCGGACGTTCGGTACGGTGCGTCCGGTAAGGCAGATTTTTTGATCATTTGAGTGCTATAAAAACCTCATTCATTCTCCACTTGCAATAACCATTCTTGAGCATAAAAGATAGACTTTTATTAATCACATCCACCTTATTCTCCGTCATTAAGAAGATCAATAGCATTAAATTTTTGAAAAACTTTTGAGCGATTAACTTTGTGAAAATCCTTGATTCTTCAAGAAGTTTTTTATTTCAACACTTTGAGATATACTCATTACCATCTATTGAAGTGTTTTGTCTGTTCTCTTCTTATTATTAATCTTGATTATATCATTCAAAAAGAAAAGAAGATTTCACTTGTAAATTCATTTTGAATTTTGGGTCGTGTTGAGGTCCGGGAAAAGCTCAATATTGTCAAAGGATCGGTGCTCCTTGGTTGTAAGTCACCGGAAGCATTGTAAAGGGTTGGATTGCACCACAAGTCAATCAACATAGTGAAAAAGGCCTTGCTCATGACGGAGAGCTTGATAACGGGGGACGTAGATCATTGCGTNCTTAAAGCTCAACATTGTAAAATGATCGGTGCTCTTTGCTTGTAAGTCACCGGAAGCGTTGTAAAGGGTTGGATTGCACCATAAGTCAATCAACATAGTGAAAAAGGCATTGCTCATGACGGAGAGCTTGATAACGGGGGACGTAGATCATTGCGTTAGATTGGACCTCCATATCATATCGTTTGAACTCTCTAACCCTTTTACTTATCGTCTTACTTTGTGCAAACCTATATCATTTCATCTACGTGCTTATTTGTCTTTAGTTTATCTCTTTATCATTTGTGTGATCATTAGATTAAAATCTTGAGTAGTTAACGAAAAAGTTTTAAAAACCAATTCACCCCCCTCTTGGTTAGCTTATCTTGGGCTTTCAATTGGTATAAGAACCCGGTCCTAACCTCTTTAAGATTTGACAATCTTGAGTTACGACTAACATCGGTTTTCAAAATCTCGATGGGCATTCTACCAACCGGTTCAGTCGGCCCTTAACCTGGAGAACCAAGATAGAAAAAAGAAGAATGAAGATAGAAAAAAAGTAATTTAACTTGGAGGACCAAGATAGAAAAAAGAATGAAGAAAAGAGCTAAAAGGAAAATTCTAGAAGTTTTATAATTGGGCACCGGTCCAGTCGGCCCTTAACATCAATTACAAGGACTACTTAGCTGCCCCGTTTACTACTGGGCGTCTGCCAAGGCCAATTCTGTCAGAAATTTCTATTTCCTTCAAAATTCAATTCTAACAAGGAAACTTCAGTTTGGGCTACGATATGCACGATTTTTAGAGACCTTTTGGGACTCTTTAGATGGATTATAAATATCAACTCTCAAAATTCATTATTACTTGTTAACGATTGGTATACTTACGCTAGTTTTAATTCGAAAGATATTTAAATGTATTTATCAAACACCCCCAAGCTAAAACCTTTATTCGTCCTCGAACGAAACGAAACAAAACAGAACTTAGGAATAAACCATATCACTAACCTAAGAAAATCACCAATAACAAACTCAACGTTGAATTGGTTACCATATGTCTCGAGTTCGAATTAAAGCAACACTTTAGAAAGATCCAAGATCCAAACAATATCAAAAATAAATGTCTACTTGTCCGCTGCTCAACTTAATGTGCTTGTGATTAGCCAATATTGAACTCACACCCATACTAAAACACAACCAATCAAGTGTTGTTGATTAACTCATAATCTCAATCATCTCGTGGTTAATTTTTCCTCACACCTCATGCAAAATCAAAATCCCGAGGTATTTCTAGCACACGTTGGTTCCTAAAAATCGTTATGATGCATTTGTCCCCACAAAGTGGTCAGAATTAAATACTTGTAAATTTAGAAGGGAGATCGTACGTATTTCTCAAAGTCACATCTCAAATCTCTAGAGTTCAAATCTCAAAATCTTTACCAGGCACCTCTCACTTTTGATAATCCAAATCCCTCTTTCTTTCTTTCGCTATGAATATATTTTGATATTTACTCTTTTTTTTTTTTTTCTGACATCTTATGTATAAGATTTCTCTCCATTAAATTTTCTAAATGACCCATGTAGCGAGCTTTATACTAATGACTCCCAAATCAAATAATCATATGACACCAGGTTTTAAATACCCTAAAATGCTTAATCACTCGAGTAAAAAAGGTTACGAAGAGAAGTATAAGATGTATCACATTTTCTTTTCATATGGGATTCGAATTTTAACATTGGATAGTGTTCGTTCTAGACTCATTAACTCAAACTCTTTCAACCAATGATTTGATCAAAGAACTTCAAACAATCGAACTTTTATGAACACAAGCACTAACATTTCCACCCTCAAACTGTTTTTTAGCAATTTGGTTTCTATATAAAGGATTTTGGGATTTTATTTAAACTTAAGTCATCAACATCAACAATTAAATCCATATAATCAAGTCATGTCCCAATATAAGTGATAAGTCAATGATGGTTATGTACTCAAGTAAACAAGTCTAACATGAATAAGTACTCAAATAAAAGCATAAGATGCGATATGGTCTAGTTCTAACTAAAGTTATACTCAATTCAAACAAATAAATTCCATCATAGGCGGCAAGTAGTTTAACACTAACTAGACACTATTTTTTATTTTTATTTTTCAAATTCTTTTCAATTTAAAAAAAAAAATTTATACAAATCCGATATATTCTAAGTATCATAATACTTACGCACTCCCAAACAAAAAATATTGCATTGTCCCTAATGTAAAATAAACAATAATCAAAATAAAGGAGTAATGATCAAAAACTCTCCAGGTTAGATGCGGATAGGTAGAAAGATCGGGTTGGTCCGGCTAGTAGATGTCATAACAACCACCACTTTTCTTTGTTACTAGACTTTAATTTTCTATTTTAAGAATTCAAAATAAATATTAGTGATAGCAAATAAGATTTAAATATTTGTAAAAAATTCACACCAAGAAGAATTCTAATCTTCTAACATTTAGAAAAACTATCTAACAAAGCGTGCATCCATCTAAAAATCCTATAGTTAGGAAAAGATAGGTATTTCAAATTGGCTTGAAGAGTGAAATTTAGATGCAACCTTAAGAATGCATATCACATCAATGTCAACTCAATATAATCATAGGATGTTAACTATGAGCCTAAATAAAATGAAATCATTAAGTAAACATGCCTAAGTTACTAATACAAGTCTTAAAATACTACTAAAATGTGTTAAAAATATTTAAACTACCTAAATGCTGAGTTTCTAGATATGACCCTAAAATACTAATGCAATTCCTATAACTAAGTGTAATGCTATAGTTAATCAAAATAAGTGAAAAAGAATAGAAAAATGAGTTGCCTCCCATTAAACGCTTAATTTAAAGTTTCAAACCCGACTTTTGTACAATTCTTTCATGGCACTTTGAATATGCTTTGGAGGTCCTGCTTAACTTGCTCAATTTGACTTTGTTTCGTATTTCAACTTTCCTCCAAATTTTAACCTTTCCCTGCTCCAAATAGTATGATTTCTCCTAATCACCCGTTTCAAACTCAACAATATACACCTCAATCTTCTCATAAGGTATAATCATAAACTCAATTTTTGAGAAACGATAAAGTCGAAGGGTTGCATGCTAATTTCCTCTTCTTTGAATGCTACTAATTCTTTTTGGCTCGTTATGATTATCGTCTCGATCTTTTCATGCTCCTCTTCTTAAATTGAAATTTTCTCG
This sequence comes from Fraxinus albicans, assembly GCA_903798335.1. Classification (NCBI taxonomy): domain Eukaryota; kingdom Viridiplantae; phylum Streptophyta; class Magnoliopsida; order Lamiales; family Oleaceae; genus Fraxinus; species Fraxinus albicans. The sequence continues at coordinate 3,934 of CAIGRM010052898.1, forward strand.
AGTTCAACGTTTGTATCCAAAACTTTTGGCAAAAAAAATAATAACATGTTCATGGAAAGTCTCATCCTCTTATTGTATTTGTTGGAAGTCCGATGGATCTAATTCCCTTAATTAATGTTTATTAATAATCGGTGGAAGAAATAATGTCACAGGCAAATCATCCATGTCAAATTTTGGTAAGAGAAATAATACAATAAGCAAGTCACCCAGGACAGTTTCGTCAAGTTCACATTTCACTTTTATGTCTCCTAATTATTGTCCTATAATGAAATCTCCCACAAGCATATTTTCTTTATCAATTTCTTGAGTTATCAATTTTGTGTTTTGATGAAGTCACATACGAGCATTTTGTTGAAATCAATACAACCATCTTTTATCCTGTTATTTTTTATATTTTTATATCCTCAAAAGGAGAAAAAAAAACAAAAACAAATTAAAATTAAAATAGAAAAAATAAATAAATAAAAGTACAAGAATACAAGTAGAAGTTCGAATTAGTGCTAAAATAAATCGAACTCAATCTAAAGTAACAATCTCCGACAACGGCGCCAAAAACTTGTTCGCGAAAATATCTTTCGAATTTAAACTAGTACAATTTCCGTTGGAACGATACTTGAACTCAATATCCATTTTACTAATTGTTAACAATCCATACACTTGAGATGATTTTAATTCGAATGATATTTTCGCGAACACTATGTAGAAAAAAGAGTTTAAGAATAATGATTTTAAAACACGGGCTTAATGTCACATTAGTGTCAACTAAATTAATGTTTTAATATTAGTGTCACTAAATAACATTACTCTAAAATTAAAATGGAGAGAATTGTAGACTGTCATAGACAAGAAAATCTAATATGTTAAAAGCTATTAAGATAATATAAAATTCTCACTCAACCAAACCTTCAAGTAACCTAGGAAAAATAACCTAAATTTTATCATGATCACAAGTTTTCTACTCTGATAAATTACAAAGAGAACAAGAAAAATTTTAGGGTACTAGACTTATAATTTTTCATGCAAGTCAAGTACTAAATACAAGAGGAAACCATTAGATGAACGATTGTAATATTTTGCCAAATTTTCAGTACTTTAATAATCAATTTTCAGATCTTTTAGCATCTTTTCCTTACTACAAAAGATAATGTTTTATTTTGGCATTTTTTTCCAACAATCTATGGGACACAATTTAATCCCTTTGTGACAATAAATTTAACTTTATTCCCAATAAAGTTGAAATTGACGATACAAAACCTCTTCATTTTTCAGCTATTTGATATTTTATAATTTCTAACTCATCAATTGTTTTATTTCCTCGTTAAGCTTATCCTTAATTTATAATATTTCTGACTTCTTTAAGTGGATGTATAATGAAGGAATTGCTCTTCTTTGTTTCTGAGTTACTCAAAATGCATTAAAAAAAAAATTTTAAGGTTACTATAGTCCTGTGGAACCGTGGATGCAACTATTGTAGGAAGTCTCGAAATAAATGAAATCCAAAAAATTACGTTTAATGGTTCAAGAAAGCAACTACAATCAAGGAACATGTCGGGATCAACATTAGATTGTGCTGTAGGTACTAAACTTTACACAATCTTTTGTGAACCGCTCGAATATAACCAAGATAACGAATACAATAAAAACTTAAAATATTTTGCCACTAATTAATATAAAACTCAGACTAATACTGAATCTTCTTAGCTATTAACAGAGGGGCAGATCTGCAGGAGGTGCCTCCAACGTTTGCAATTCTCCCACTCCATTTTCCACCAAGAAAGCCATTGCCAAGCCCCAAGTGATGTGAACGTCCAAGTGACAGTGCATTATCCATACTCCTGTTTAACACATCAATTTGAAATATATGAGAAAAAAATGACATATTAAAAAAATGAATGTGCATATGATTCTTTAGGATAGTTCTCACCTGGATTATCTGCGACAAATCTAATCACGGTCCATCCACCAACAGGTACACTAGCTGTATTTCGTTGTGGCGGATCAACGAGATTGAATTTGGCTGTATCTCTATTTGGATTGAAATTTCCAAATCCTTCAGCAAGGATATAGAAGTCATATCCATGAAGATGAATAGGATGGTTTTCAGCTGTGAAGATACTTGTTCCCTGCAACACTATTTGTACTCGTGCTCCATACTTTAATCTGTACACCTTAGTCCCGCTAGCAGGTTGCCATAGTGATCGGCTTACATTACCAGTGTAATCAAATTTCTGAGGTGGATTTGCTGGAAAATCAGTTGTGAAAACCCCAGGTATACGCTGTTGATGTGCTTGCAGGAGGGAAAAATTGGACGGAAGCACAAATGATACGTTGTTCATACCGGCAGTGAATCGAGTCCCATTTGGTCCTTGACAATTACTACGACTGGCACCACTGGGGCAATTGTTGAGTCCAAGACCAACTGTAATGAAGAGATTCTCATCAATTTCTGTGGGTACTTCTACTTTTCTTGGGCTTCTCAAGCTTTTTGTGAAGGCAGTTGCAGTGGCAGTGTCGTTAAATGCAGGTAGAGAAGGCATAACTGGCTTGGTCGAGGTGCAATTAGCTAGGCAAGGGGCAGTCTCGTATTCAAGAATGGCAGTGGTGGTGGTATTATCGAATGGTGCACCTTGAGCACTAGCGTAGGCACGTGCTGCAATGTAGTACTTGGCTGGTGGCTGATCAGCAGTGATCAGGACATCGGTTGTCTGGCCGGGTCCGAGCATAAGAACTGAAGTGGTGAAGGGTTTGAGATATAAAGCATCAGCACCAACAACCGTGAGTTTGTGGTTGGCTATTGTAAAGAAGAGTTGTTGATTCAGTGCAGAGTTAATGATTCGAAGGAGATTTGTTTCACCAGAATTCACCGGAACTAGGATTGTATCTGCATCAGAATATAGTGTCAGACATTATAGTCAATTTGTGATTTTCATTAGTCCAAAAGTGACTATTTCAAAGACTAAGTAGGAAGAGAAGGTATTTATTTTCAGGAGTTGTTATAGTAGAATAAATGTACAAACAAACCTTTTTGGGAGCAGTTGTAAAGATCACCAGGTTGACCATTGATAGTATAAGCATTGGAAACATTTGGAGCAGCTCCTGTTCTTGTAGCTTGCCTCACAACATCAATGGGGTTTGCATCCCACCACTCACCTGATCGCCGTCACATTTAGTGTCAACCCAAATTTTAAAAGTAATAAAAATAGATATATACTGATCACTTAAGTCGTGCTTCCATTGTGACTTCGACTTGTTGGTATAGGCACCAACCTCAAGTAATAAGATATTTAACATACCAAGAAGAAGAGGAGTTTCGCGCTTTGGCTCGGGGAAGGGATAAGAATCTCCCGGTCGTGGCCGAATAATCAAGGCTCCATAGACAGTGGCTCTGAGCCATGAGCTATGGGCATGCCACCAGAGTGTGCCTTCTTGTCCTTGAATTGTGAATTTGTAAGTATAAGTCTGTCCTGGTCTAATTGGACATTGAGTTACAAATTCTGGTCCATCAGCCCATGCAGTTCTCATTTGTCGCACCCCATGCCTGTATATATATTGGTCAAACAAATATGCCCAATTGGTTAGTATCAATTGTTCTACCAAGCTTAAATTGTAGAAAAAAGCAATATGTTCTGTGTTGTAATTGAAGTCGCTTTTTTTTATAAGATGTCGTGCACGAGTAATTTTCGTAAAACCTCTCACCCTCCGAACACTATGTTGACTACGTGTGATATTTTTAAAGTTTAAACTTTTAGAGAATGAACATTCTTTTTGTTTCTATTTAAATCACTCTGGGTGGCGTATTTTATTAATGAATATTATAAAATATCATACATTTGACTTACCAATGAATGGTGACATTGTATCGAGCTTTGTTGGTGACTTTGACAACTAGAGTATCACCATTGTTCACTTCCAATGTTGGTCCAGGATACATTCCATTCACTGTAATAGTGTTGTGGGTTTTGCACAGCCTCTTCACTGGTGTTGCTTGAACCTGCATTTCCATGCATATATCAATGTTAATATTTAATAATTTCAAAGTAAACCTGGACGAAGATAAAATTTGGAAAAAAGTGAGATAAAACATACAACAAAATCATGGTAATGAGTTTTTGCATTTGTTCTTGGCATTGAGCTTGCAAAGTGCAAGAATATGCCTAAAAACAAGAAAGTGCACAAGGAATTGACAATATTTCTGAAAGACTCCATTTCTCTTTAGAATGTGATGTAAATGGAAATGGATGCTTTTCTGTGGAAGAATAACACAGAGAGGAATCCCTTTTATACAAAAGATTTATAGAGAGAGAAAGAGGAGAGAGAGGATGGTTCTTTATTCGGTTTAGAGGGAAACTTAGTTCAATCCTAAATGAGTGGGTGCACCCACTGGCAATATCAATCAGTACTGAACAACTTTGATTTACACTTGCTTTTCAAGTCTTCTTTCTGATGTGGGATTTTTAAACTTTGACTTGGTTTTTTAAGCATTCATTAATAACTATACTTCTTATAATTTTTTAAGTCATAATCATTTTCAAACGATAATTAAACTTTAATTAGTTGAAATAGTTTAACTTAGTGCCTAAAAGATAATCATACTTTAAGCAAAACAAATTGAATTAGCCATCTCCATGCTTACTTGAATTTGGAATACTAAGTCATAATCACATAATAACCCTAATTATAATCTGTTTTTTGTTACTTTGAAATGAAAAAAAAATAATAATAATTATGTGAAACTGTTGGGACTTTTGTAGAAAATTATTATCTTACTAATAATAAAGATTTTTTTTTTTTTTTTTATTATGGCCTTCAAATATTGCTAATAATCTTTTTTTTTTTTTTTATGAATTAAGTGGATTGAATAACTGCAGCCATACGCATACAAGTTTTTCACGTTTTCATGCACGAATGGAATATAATAATATCAAAAGGACAAACCTGCCAATACGTAATTAGGTTTGTAAGAAGTCAAAATTCAGTCTTCAAACGACACTTGCATGGAAAGTATGATTAGGTCCGATAAGACATTTAGATAGAGAATGTCTTGTTTGATTTTTCGTTAGTTAATGAAAAAATGTAATAAATTATTCACAAATTTTTGATTTGGTCGTACATAGCAATTCAGTTAGAGAAAACCTATGTGGACAAGTAAATTTGTTGATAACTGAATTAGGTGGCCTGTCTACGAGAAAACGATGTCAACCTTAAAAAAGTAAGTGTGTTTTTTTAACCTTAAAAAAGTACTTAAAAACATTTTTTTTCGACGGTATCTGAGGTAATCTATGAAACACGAACAACCGCATTTTTGTTAGTATTCAAAAGAAAGGGGAAGGTAAGAGTTTTTAAGAATACCAATTTTGATATTCGACTACTCGTTGGATAGAATTGTTCACTTTTTGGACTTTGATATTATATTGAAAATTAAAATTAGGTTCCTTTTTAAAGATCTTTAGAAGAAATAACTCAAATCCTATTATATTTATTAATTATTGTTTTCACGTATAAATCATGTAATTTTACCTTTAACGATTGAACTAATGTTAAACAAAGGTTACGATGGTCGATGACGATATGAACATTAGCATAATTGAAAATTGTTTCGTGTACTAACAAATGGTATGCTTATAGGCATTAATCTGATTCTTTAACTTTACTAGAAAGTTGAGTAGTTAGAGGACGTCGATTTTTCCTTATGTATCATTATCAATTTACAAACTTTTTTATAATTAAAGAAAAGTTAGCTTGTCTTCTATGAAATGATTAACTTGTTTATTTAATCAAACTTGAGCGTAACATTTAAATTTGAGCTCGATTTTTTAACATCTCTAAATTTTATACTTCGAGAAGAAAGTGAATATTAAAGGCCCGTTTGGCGTGGCTTTTACTTCTATTTTTGCTTCATGTAGAAGAAATTTTGAAAAAAGTTACTTTAAATTTTATTTGGAAATTAATTTTTAAAAGTACTTCTTGAATAGGAAGTACTGTTAGAGGAAACTACATTATAACAATTTTCTCTAAAACTCTTCTAACTAAAATAAGCATTTTCATAAAATTAGTCAAACGGGTCCAAAAACAACTTTGGGTCTCAAAAACTCTTTTTGATTTTTCAAAAGTCATGTCAACGAATATGAAGAAATTAACGATACTTCTTTACCTTTTGAGTTGTTGAGCGGGATCGGTTGCTCAAGATCTTTGATATGTACCCGGTTATAAGTGCATTTTTGTGCACTTATTAAGGCCATATTACTATACTTTTGTGTCGTTTTATTATTGTATTTTACTTAACTTAGGTTAATTTTATCTTATTTCAGTTTTGGACCCGTTTCTGAGCAATTGGAAAAAAAAAAGAATGATAAATTGGCCAATTGA